>PPHD01019382.1:0-14125 GCA_002909625.1 Bambusicola thoracicus | reverse complement strand
ACTGTGCTGTGCTGTGAAATTAACACCCATATACATGAAATAAAAGAAGAATTTACGGCTCTAATCAGTCATTTTTTTATAACTCCATCACACATTTTATTTACCTTCTTCCACAAGCTTCTCACCCCAAAATAACTCACCAGGCTGGGAGCTGCCATGGCATCCCATGGGCTCAGTCCCTCTGCCTGCCTGGTCACTAGCTGCAGCCCCAAATCCCAGCACCCACCAGTGCTGCTCCTCCAACTGCAGGAGCTAAATGCAGAGATCAAGTCCTCCCCTGCATAATAGTCAAGGTAAGAAGGGAAAGCCCAGGCTCCACATCAACCCCACCAGGTGTTAGCTTGACCCTGATGGCAGGCAGGCAGTGTGCCAGATGGTGAGAACACTTCCATCACTGCTGGGTGCCCGATGTCACTGAGAAACAAAAGCACAGGAATCACCATGACTTCCCCTGCAGTAATGTAACCAAGAGAGTCATTCTCAGCTATCTGAAAAACGCTAACCACCCCCTCACAAAAACATGTATGGCAATACCCCTTGCCCAGTAAAACTAAAGAAAAATCCTAATTTGGACCCTAAGCTGTAGAAGTGGGATCCACCAGGCTGCAGAACAAGGCTCCCTTGTTCCCGAGCGTGGGTGATTTATGGCTTCACACGTACTCATGTGCGACATTATTCACTTAGAGCTTGTACCTATGAATATCAGCTCACAAGATAAAAGCGTGCTTTAAGGTGCAGAATGATGGCTGTGTGCTAGGAAAAAAATAGGGGTGAGAAAACAAAGACCTTCCCATGAGATGACACCAGTTAGCTGCACACGGGAGGGCTGTGTGCATCCCCATCCTAACTCTAACTCCATCCACAGACACATGGCTCAGACCCCAAACAACCCCTATGAACCCCAAACATGATCAAGCAGAGCCCCAGAGGCCCATCTGCACCCACAGCAGAGGTGGGGTGCTGGTGGTATGCTGGTCTTGCTTTCACAGCTCTGTGGCAGACCCTGGCTCCTAAGAGAGCAACTCTTCCTCTGCTCTATGTGGGGCAGCCTCACCTCAAGCACTGAGTGCAGATTTGGGCACTGAAATATAAGAGGGGCATGAAGCTTTTAGAGGAAGTTGAAAGGAGGGCTGCAAAGCGTCTAAAGGATAAAAGACATAAGGAGTGGCTGAGGTCCGCTGGTTTATGCAGCTCGAAGCAGAGCAGGCTGAGGGGAGGCCTCATGGCGGCTGCAGCTCCTCACAGGGAGCAGAGGGGCAGCACTGGGCGGTGGGCACGGCCCTGATCTGCTGGAGTTCAAGGAGCAATTGGACAATGCTCACTGATATGGAGCCAGGACTCAGTGACCCTTGTGGATCCCTTCCAACTCAGGATATTCTATGAGTCCATGATTTACCAAACAGGTCCAAATGCATGCTGTTTGCTTGCAGTCCATCATACAATATCCATTCAGAGTTGGGCCAGTCTATAATTGTAGAATTGTTTGGGTTGGAAGGGACCTTTCAGATCTTGTAATTCCTACCCCCTGCTACAGGCAGGGACACCTCCCTCTAGACCAGGTTGCTCACAGACCCATCCAGACTGGCCTTGAATGCCTCCAGAGAGGAGGCATTCACAACCTCACTGGGCAACCTGTTCCAGTGTTTCACCACTCTCACAGTAAAGAATTTATTCCTGAAATCTAGTCTAAATCTACTCTCTTTCAGCTTAAAACCATTTCCAATGTCACTACATGCCTGTATGAAAAGTCCCTCCTCAGCTTTCCTGTAGGCCCCCTTCAGGTACTGGAAGGCCGCTATAAGGCCTCCCCACAGCCTTCTCTTCTCCATGCTGAAAAGCCCCAGCTCTCTCAGCCTGTCCTCACAGGGGAGGTGCTCCAGCCCTCTGATCATCTTTGTGGCCCTCCTCTGGATTTGCTTCAACAGCTCCATGTCCTTCTTGTGTTGGGGGCCCCATGCAATAATAATGTAGGAAGTTAGAGGTTTTCTACTAAAAGATTTATTGTACCTACAGACAAAGCATACAAGAAGTACTGTTGCCTCCACTATTCACATAATGAATTAGGACACAAAAAGCTTGTAGGACTTGGCTGCATTTACAGTTTTGTATCAGAACAAGGAACAAATCCTGGACTCTCTGTACACCTGTTCAGCGTCTTACCCAGATGGCAACATGCTGTGGTAGTACATGTGCCTCAAGAAATTTCCATGACTTGAATGAGCTATAAAGCTACTGAAAAAGAGCTCCAGAGGAAGGCAATACTGTCATGAGCTCGAATGATAGTCATTAACAGTGGCAAATACAATGAAAGATTTACCCTGAGCACATCAGCTAAGCCCCATCAGTTGGGTGTTGGAGAAATAGATCTGATTGCCATAAAAGCACCCACATGCTTCAGAACTTCCTGTCTCCAGTTGAGGCCAACTTCTCCTGCATCCCAGAAAAGGACATTACAGTTTGGTGTCGGGGTCTTCAGGCTGCCTGCAGACACCCAGTGAGTCACAGCAGAAAGGAGTCAGTTTGCTTGGCACTGTTTGAACTCTCAAACCAACAAAGAAAATAAAAGATCCGTTCTCACAAACGACTGCTCTCACTCAGCCCACACTCCCTTCCATCATCACATATTTGGGTTCACATTAAACCTTTTAATCTTGATTATACAGCACATTGCCACATTTACTGCTGCTGTGCAAAGTGCTCCATGAGTTATAGTGTCACTGAGTCCCAGCAAGCACGCTGAGCCGGCACACTACAAATCTCTTCTGCATGTGCAAAGTCACCGATATAAATGACCAGAGCCTAAATCACTGTGTTAGTGAAGGTAATGCCCTGCAGGAAAGTCCTGGCTGGAGATTTTGGGGATGTTTTCTAGGCAAACCCATCAGGCTTTTGTTCCTGGGATGCCAGCCTCCTGTCGGGAGGAAGGCTCTGAGCTGAGCGTGGGGAGGGCAGAACTCGCCATGCTTCAATACTTCACAAGGGAGGATGAAATCCTTCTGTTCAAGTGACAGAACTCTCTTTTTTGGGACAAGGGGCTTCAGAACACACACACTTCATCAGCCTGATCAAAGGGAAAATAAACAAGAGAGAAGGGGCAGCCTTGGCAGCTCTCACTGCTCTGCATTTGGCACCAAGTGGGCTGGATGGAAGGGCATGATTTATCCCCTCACACACTCAGGCACTGGCTGGGAGCCTCACCTAATGCAATGGGGGCCCCCAAGGGGTTGCCAAAATGGTAAAATGTTAACCATGCTGATGCCTTTTAGTTCTCAGAAAGCAATTTTCTCAGCACAAAATGAAGATGAGCCATCCTCAGCATCAACTGCAATTCAAGAGGATGATGCTCTTGGTCTGGCACAATCTGCTCCAGCATGGGAAAGAGCCACCCCACACCCTGTGCCACTGGAAGCAGCCGGCATCGAGCACCCACCTCTGCTATGTGACACCAAAACTCAAAGCCATGTGGATAAGTGGAGTTTTGCTGAGCAAGATGCTCTGCCGTAGGAGCTGATGGAAGGGATGTGCATGCATTAAACATGGCAGAGTCCTAATTCTGCTATTTTGTCCATATGGGATTTCTGGGGCTGGGGGAGGAAGGGAAGGGATGCAGATGGAAGAGCCATCTTCGGCCATTTCAAGTGTTAAAAATAAGTGAGATATATGCCTTAGGGCTCACCAGATTGAACAAAGTGAATACACATGCTTTATGATTTCTTCACCTGGGTTTGTGCCTGAATGATCCCGACCCCTTCTTATGCTACGCACTGCATTAGGCTTGCCCAGCCAAATGGTGAAAAGTTATTTAGTGAATATTGTTTTCTTATACCACAGTATAAAGATTTCCTCTCAGGTGTATTCCTTTTGTTTCTCTAGCTGCTTAGAAATTTGCAGCAGATATATATAAACTTGAAAAAAAAGCAGTCGAAACCTCAGACCAAAACCAGGAGCATGAGAGCTGTGTGGATCCTCTGAGCTACTTTGACACAGATCAGCCTACTGCCCTTTGACTCTTCAGCTCCAGCCCACACTGTTAGGTCAGACAACCTCCCTGTACAGAACACAAGCAAGGGCAGATGATAAATGCTGGAATGAGGACTGCCTGTGGTCAAACACAGGCAGGCATCCAATGGAGCACCCATGACATCGAATGACATCTACACCCTCACCTGCACAGCCCAAGGGTGGCACTGAGGGCACGGCAATGCCCAGGGTTGTTCCAGCACAGTCGGGCTGGGAAAGACAACCACAGCCCCATCAATTCTTTTTAAGGCTGAAAGAATTTTTAGATCATCTGCACTGCCTTTTTATATGAAACAACCTGTTCAATTGCATCCAGCTGCCGTAGCACACAGCCTAATTACAGGTGCTTCTCAAGTGTGGTGCCGCTCACTTCAGCTGAGCCGCAACGCTTTACAAAGCATGAGGCTCTGCTTCACGAACTACAACAGCTTGAATCTGCCTCCCAGCACTGCTCAGCAAAGTCTCATCCCTACAGACACAGAAAAGAGGCCACAGCCAGCAGCTATTCAGTGACCTACAGAAGAGTGATCGTTGCAGCAGCATCAGCTGCCATGTGCTCATTTACAAGTGCACAGGAAGATGCTTTAGGCGCATAACTAAGAAGAAAACTCAGCTCAAGAAAGCAATACAATGCCTGCAGATCCTGAAGGGGAGCAAGCCCATAAACAACAAAATAGCATTTTCTGACCACCATAAGGCAAGATTTTGTTACCTGTTTTGGGATTGATTACAAAGAAATTCTGGGGATTTCCACTTGTAATCCGGTAAGCCAGTTTTTCATTCGTGCTGGAGTCAGGGTCCTGGGCTTGGATCTGAATGACAGATACATCCTTCGGGGAGTTTTCCATGACGGATGGGTAATAAATGGGTTCAGAGGTGAGTGGGGCATTGTCATTTACATCCTCCACTTCGATGTAGACTTCGATGGTAGCGTAGAGTGGGACAACCCCGTGGTCAGTGGCATACACTGTCAGCCAGTAGGATTTGGTTGTCTCCCGATCAAGGACATCTGCTGTGTAGATAACTCCTGTAGAAAAACAGCAAGCAGAGGATCTCAGGAATAGGAAGAATGAAAAAACACATCTATTTTGATTTGGCTATATGACAGAAGTGTATGCTTATTAAATGCTTCAACCTTACAAAACTAAATACGTGCGTATAAAGAATCTCAGCCACTGCTTCCTGAAACCTGCTCAACATCTCGGCCCTTTGCACTGAGAAAGACGGTTCTTCTTAAGTGTCCTAATGTCATAACCAGTTCCATGCTGGGGCTGCAGCTGAGTAACAGAAGCAGCGCCTTCCTTTTCTGCTGGCAACGCAAGCTTGTACAAACCTTGATATCAAAGGAGCTCACCACTGGCTATGAATTGCACGAAGAAATATGGAGGAAACTGGAGTTCTGTGATCAGTGCTAGCAATGAAGGTGTCTATTTTGCCTTTTTTTTTTCTTTTTTTTTAAGAATCAAACTGCCCTGCAATTTCATATGAAGTCTTAGAGAGGGTTTAGGGACCCTGTAACAGGCACAGATGACCCTTCAGAACCCCCAGACTGCAGCAGCACCCAGCAGAGAGGGCTCTGGGAGCCGCTCAGCAGTGCAGGGTGTGGGATGCTGGGAATTAATGCACTATCTGCAGTTCAGCTGTAATTCATCTGCATTATTCCTCAGCTCCCATCCAACAAGTTACACATCAAATTTGGCTTTTTAGAAACTAGCAATTATTCCATTTATGACCCTGGACGCAGCCATGACCTTTGGTTTAAAAGCCAACTGGAAAGTCTATTACGTTTCTTGAAGAGAAGCCATGAAAATGCCTGCCCTGTACTCACGAGCCATCAGGGGATGGAATGGATTTGATGGCCTGATAAAGCTTTGGACACCTAATGATCTAAACAGCCCTGGAGAAAACTTCCCTGGACATTTTACAGCAGAATCATAGAATGGCCTGGGTTGAAAAGGACCCCAATGATCATCGAGTTTCAACCCTTCCACTATGCACAGGGTCGCCAACCACTAGACCAGGCTGCCCAGAATCCATCCTATGGTCAAAGTTTCCAGTAAACTTACTGCATCACTGTTATGAGGGGCAGCAGCAAGAGGTGGAGGAGGTAGCTTTCATCCTTGGGGAGTACCACTCCCATCATGAGACAGGAAGTCCCTGAGCAGAAGGGATGCAGTCAGTTCCTGGGAGTCAGGCTCCAGCTCCTGATGTCCCCACTCAAATCTACAGGACAGGAGGCAGCAACAGAAGGCAACCATTGAGCAGTCTACTTGTGTCCATCTTCTAGGACACTTTTTTTTTCCCTATATATATATTTTTTCAAGTTGGGGATTTTGTTTACTAAGCTTTTAAGACTAGTTTGAATTGATGGGCATTTTTCCTACAGCTTTATCAAACATACAGAGAGAAAGGGAAGAAGGAGCAGTGCCAGTTCGAGCCACATATGGGCTGGGTCTTTTTCCAAAACATCAGGTCAGAGATACATTATTTGCCCAACAAAGGTGAGCACTGTAGGATAAAGGCAGAGCATTCTAAATATTCTTGTCAGTAGCCGGCTGTGCTACATAATGACTTTCTGTAGAAACATGGGTGAAATATGTAGTGAAGTGTGATGAAAATGCCTACAAGTCCAGAAGAGAAATTACATCGCAAGGCTGAGAAGAGCCCGTAATAAACAACATCTTGTGGAAATAAATATATAAATCCACGTGGGCAAAAAGTGAGGCCAAAAGAGATGAACGCTGCTGCTTCCTGAGATGTTGATTTATTCAGACGACAAGAAGAATTATTTTAGATCTTTAAACACAAATTGAAATGAGTGGGGTTTTCCCCCAGTGAGAGCAAGGAAGGTTTTAGCAGATTAACCTCTGTTTATGAAGCTGAATTGCACCAAAATTGAGATGCTAATAAATCTATCTTCTGAGTTCTTCCTTCATTTTATGACTCCTGGCAACAATTCCTTTCCGTTTGTGTATTTCAGACAGATAGGATCATGAAACAAGTGTTAGCAGCTGCCAATGGGGCTGCTACACTGATTCTTCATTTTACTTTTGATTTATTAAAAGGTCTCAGATATAGATTAATTCCTTTTGCTCAATATGTCTTGTCATTTCACCTGTCAACACGCAGCAGCTTGATAAATAAAGAAGAAAGTCTTCTCTCCCTTTCAGGTTCTCCAGGTAGGACCCTGTGTCACCCTTGGGAGCACCTTCCCCTTCCACCAGAATGACCTGCACAGAGTTTGTCCATGCTGACTTCCTGACTGTAGTTCACACCCACAATAATTCACACAAGAGTATTTAATCCATATATATGGGTGACACCTTCTGGACAGATGTCAAATTTTATCTTCAGAGGAGGGGTGAATTCTGAAGACTAATGGCAACAATTAATTATTACTACTGTTTCTTCATCAGTATGGCATGAAAGGAATAATGCCGACAGTGCTGGTGTCTGAGCTGCAGAACACTGCCTGGGGCGCTCCATGGGTTGGCCTTGGGGTACCTCAGCTTAGCTGAGTGAAAGTGTAAAAAAGGTAAGGATACCTCTGAGTAAGACCACAAAATGAGGAGGCTCAGGGGAGATATTATTGCTCTCTGCAGCACCCTGAAAGGAGATTGTGGTGAGATGGAGGTCGGCCTCTTTTCTCAGGTAACAGCAATAGGGTGAGAGGGAATTGCCTAAAGTTGTGCCAGGGGAGATTCAGGTTGGGTATTAGGAAGCACTTCTTCTCAGCACAAGTGGTGAGGCAGTGGCACAGGCTGCCCAGGGAGGTGGTGCAGTCACCATCCCTGGAGGTGTTCAAGAACTGTGGAGACGTGGCACTGAGGGACCTGGTGAGTGGGCATGGTGGGGGAGGGCTGACAGTTGGACTAGATAACCTTAGCAGTCTTTTCTAACCTTAATGATTCTATGTTTCTATGATACTGTAAGTAAATAAAAAATAGTAATAATAATAAACTCTCCCTATTTCAAAGGTTATTGATATTAGTAGATAATAAAAAAGAAGAGAGGCTTTTTTTCTCAGGTACAGAAGGGCAGAAAAGAAGAGAGGCTTTGGAAGGCTCTTTATGGACTGTTTTTGTGGTTCACTCATCCCAGCTGCCTGTTAATTTGAAGAGAAACATGACTAAGGCAACGACACCCGAGCCAAATAAAGCAAGAAATAAGAGGCATCAGCAGAGATCCTGAAAATTTCAAAGTCATTAAAAAAAGAAGTTCACAATTTTGCAGACGCATTCATGAACCGGGCAGAAAAACAGATGCTGCTGTCCACCGGGACGCCACATCACAGAGGCAATACTGCCATTCGATGTAGGGCAGCTGAAATCCAAGTAAGCAGGCTCCATGCCAGCTCTTTACGTCCCCTTCAGAGAGAGCTGCCTCATTTTACAGCATCCCTGAAGGAATGAAGCCAGCACTTCCTTGGGCTCCTGGCACCCTAGGAAATAAACCAGCCATCAATCAGGCCAGTGGTGCCGTGGGTATGCTCTCCGTCGCATTCCTCACAATCCATTTGTCCTATGCAATCTGCAAAGCACCACGTGCGTTGTGAGCACTGTGAGTGAAAAATAACAACAGAGTGCACTAATCTCTGATTAAAATCCTAGGCACATTTATATGTAAATGCAGCACAGCCCTCAGGCTCGGCAACGGGCCAGCAACGCAAAGGTTGTGTGGTTGTTTCCCTTAAATGCTTGTTTTCCCTCTTTCCTCAGGAAAATAATGGGGTAATGTTTCCTGCACGGCTCCTGAAAGTGGCACGCGGTGAGAGGCTGCACTGTGATGGGCGAGGGCAGAAATAAAGAAGGCAGTGAGAAGCCAGTGGCTCTTCAAGTGGCCCAAAATCAGCAAACCTGACTTCCTTCCTGCCTCTCCTACTGACTCGATGCCCATCCCTCAGCAGACCACTTCAAATGACGCAGGCCACCCAAAATTCACCTAAAAGTTATGGATTTACTACTGTCAAAAGAAGCACAAAAGGCTCTTAAAGCTAAAGGGGATTAGAGAAAAGCATTCTTTCTCTCCTCACCTCTTTTCGCCCCCTGCTTGTTTGCCTTACACATCTGGCGTGCTCTGTGTGCAGGTCGCATGATGAATGGAGCTGCCACAGCCCTGCAAGGGAGTGTTTACGGGGCTGTCGGTGCAGGTGTTTACATAGGTGCCCACTGCCACGGGTATCTGCTCCATACATACATTCCTCCTAAGAGTCACATCATTCCTCAGGAATACCGTCAATAGTGCAAGCACTGAAAGGAGTTGAATCCTCTTTTTCTGAAGGTAAGATTAAAAGACAACTTGGTGATCCATAATAAGTCAGGCAGGGAAAAGACAGAGGAGAGTAACAAGGTTCTTTAATCTAGCTGAAAAAAGCAAATCAAGCTTGATGGTCGGGAGCTGATGTCAGAAAAAGAAGAGTGCAGACTTGCACTGGGCACCTGGCAGCAGCACCTGTGTGCTGGAGACGGGCCAGAGACTCCCACCATTCGGCACCTTGGTGTGGGACAAGACAGTATCACCTATTTTCCTGCCCACGTTATTGGCCTAGATGCAAAACATTTTAGTGTATGATTTTGCTGACTTGACTCGAGTGCCTGTGTTAAAGAAGTTGCCAGTGTAAGTAGTCATAATCTCACGGTTTCAGCAAATGATGGACAAGGAAAGCTTCTGAGCTGTTAAACAGGAAGATGGGAAGTATTAGCTATTCTTCTCAAAACTTTGCTGTGTATTCAACATTATATGAAAATGCTAGGGACAGTGGCAATGGTAATGTTAATCATTCTACTAATCAGGAAAGCTGAGAAAGGACTCTTCATTGGAGAGTGTAGTGATAAAACAAGGGCTAACAGCTTTAAAATAAAAGAGGGCAGATGTAGGTTTGATATTAGGATGAAATTATTTACCCAGAAGGTGGTGAGGCCCTGGCACAGCTGCCCAGAGAGCTGCAGTGCACCATTGCTGGAGGTGCTCAAGACCAGGTTGGATGGGTCCTGGGCAGCCTGAGCTGGTGGGGGCAACCAGTCCATGGCCAGGGATGGGGCTGGTTGAGCTATAAGGTTGCTTCCAACCCAAACCATGCAATAATTCTGCGACTAAGAGCGATGCTCGATTCAGCCCATGACACCTACAAACTCATCATCACTATGTGCAAGACCACTTTAGCTTGTGCCATGTAAAGTGCATCCAAAAGTTATTTCCAGAGCTCCAAGCATGCATCTCCTTCCTCCAGCTTCAAAACAAAAGGGGCTCTGTACAAAACAGCCACAGTTTATTCTATTCTGTCCCCCAGTTGAAAATATGAGAATGAATTAGGAATGAATACTGATAAGGAAGTGTTCAGGACTCTGTTTCATCACTTGAATTCAAAGGAAGAATCGCTGATTTTGAAATGCCACCAATTATTCACAACCTTCATCAAATACTCTGCCAGTCTCCTGGCAGTAAAACAACACCTTGTTGGTCACCAAGCCGCCACCCAATGCTCCTCACTTGCATTTCATTGTTGGCAAAGAAGTAAGCAAAGAAATGGAGCTCTAAAAGGAAAGAGTTCATAATGACATCTTTTTCAAGGTTTCCAGAGGGGAGAAAGGATTTACTGAGGTGCTTTGGCCTGCCCAAGATGAGCAGGAGTCTTGCAGCAGTCTGTGAATGCCAGGTTCCTCACACTGAGCAAATATGGCATTTCTGAAGGACGTTGAATGGGGAGGCAACGTCAGCAGGAAAAGTTGTAAAATTATGCAAGCTCTTAATTCATCGAACTAACAAACATAAAATCAACCCAAAGAGCATGATTTGTAGGCAGAAATTACACTTTCAATTAAGAAAGAAAATTTATGATTTAAGGAAGGCTAACATTACGCCTAATGCATAATTCTTTTATTTAGGTACTTCAAAATAAAACGAGTCAGACATACATAAAAGCCAAGTGTGCACCTCTTTTAGCAGACACTTATTTTGTTACTTCCAATGAGTATACATTTAAAATATAGGCTAAAGGGCTGAACAGCTTTAGCGTGACAAAGATGCACAGTGGACCTGAGCACCAGTGCCAGGAGGACTGAGCATGCTGGGGGCACTGGAACCAGTGGGAACAAGAACAAATCCTACATTATATTCGCCTCCTTTGAAGCCACGAATTGCCAGGACCCGATATGAATATGGCCATCATATGGCGGCATCATAACAGCCATGAACCTGGCGCAGTGTGGAGGAGGCCCATCGCCCATGCCACCCACTGCTCCCAGCGGGCAGCTCTGAAAGCCAGCCTCTTTACACTGGTGATTAAGTGCTATTTCTGTGCCTTCATTTAAGCCCCCCCGCTGTGCAGAGTGTGTCCTCCTGTTTTGATTTTATTGCACACATTTTGCAAGCTTTAATGCACATTAAAACGCAAACCCAGCTACTACTGAAGCGAAAGGAAATATTCCCATTGACTCAAATGGAGATTAGATCATGCCAAGGAACAATTCCAAAAGCAATATTAACTTAGTGAGGTTATACATATGTAGGACTTTCCAATATTCTTTTGTCTGGTTCAATTATAAAACATACATAAAAGACCACGTCCATCAAACGGTGCAAGACAGGTGACAGTCCTGTCCGGGCCTTAACTGCCAATTTTCTCTTTTTTACTGATGTTTTTAGTGTACAAATCTGCTGTTACCTCAACATGCAGTTTCTGCAGTGGATATTATATCAAAGTTCCCAGAGCAGTAAAAGAGAATTAATTAAAAATGCAATCCTCGGCAATGCTATTTCAACCGACATCGGATTACTTGGCAAATACACCTTTTAACAAGTTATTGCATACATTGTCTTGAATATCATAACCAGCCAGGATCGTGACAAGAACATCAACACTGCCGTTAATAAGTGCAACATATCTGCACATAGTAGACAAATAGGTAGGTAATGTGAAGGTTTACAACTCTAACTCTGCATGAAATGCCACGGTGTTCTTCAGAGGGAACTTCACAGAAGTGACGCTCAAGTTGAGGCCTGGCCAGTGCTCACCCAAATAAAAATGACAATAAGGAGAAGAATCGTATCTGTGGCTTTGCATATCTTTCGCACAACCACCAGCTCTGGGTTTCCCATGGGGCTGAAGGCAGCTCCCCAGGTCCCACGAGGCAACTTGAAGGCAGCAGTGCTGCCTGGCCCTGGAATAAAGGCATGTCATAGCGTGGATGCCTGACCTCCACAATGCTTAGATTTTGAAGTAAGATTCTTCCTTCTTTACTTTCAGCCCCACATGGCGCATTTTCTTTGCTTGCTGTGTTTGGGGAGGGAGAGGGAGAAAAGCTTCAGATCAAAGTGAGCTATCACTTAAATATGACATCTTCAAGGTCACTTACACATCAATTTCAGAGCAATTTTCCAAACATATCATCAAGACACTGAACCAGAGGCTTAGTCAAATAAATTCTCTATCTTCTTCCATTTATGAATTAAATGAAATAAGATGTGCCAACATTTTAACCTGACTGGGCTTTACTGTAGTTTCTGCATCTTCCTTCACAGCGCTCTAATTATGTAAAGAAATATTCCTATTATTTTTGCTTTGATGCTTTTCTGCTTGGGAAAAAAGAAAACAACAACGACAACAAAAATAATCTTATATGGATAAATAAAAAATATACAGTGGGCTCCTCTGGAAGAACCAAATTGCCTTCAAAAGCACAAATACTATAAAAATCTTTCTCATTTATGAATAATCTCTGTCAAAGCCTAACACAGTCCCATCGCAGCTGAACAGTGCAATAAAACCCTGCAGTTAAACCACACTGAGAGGAGCTGGGAAGATCCAGTGATGACTGAATGTTGCCACGTGCTGCTTCCAACCCCACATGGTGCAGAGAGATGGGACCATAGGATCTCAGGATCATAGAAGGGTTTGAATTGGAAGGGTCCATAAAGCCCATCCCATTCCAACTCCCTACCATGATCTAGTTGCCTCCCACCAGCTCCAGCTGCCCAGGGCCCATCCAACCTGGCCTTGAGCATCTCCAGGGATGGGGCACCACAGCTTCTTTGGGCAGCAGTGCCGGGGCCTCACTGCCCTCATAATTAATTTCTTTCTAACATCTAACCTGAATCTACCATCTTTTGGTTTGAAACCATTCCCCCCTTGTCCTACCACTATTACATGGTGTAAAAATCTGCTGGTGTGTAAGTTCCCCTTAAGTACTGGAAAATCGCAGTGAGGTTTCCCTGAAACCCTCTCCTGTCCAAGCTGAACAGAACCAACTGCCTCCTCTTTTCTTCACAGGAGAGGTGTTCCGGCCCTCTGATAATCTTCGTGGCCCTCCTCTGGACCCACTCCAACAGCTTTGCATCCTTTTTGTGCTGGGGGCCCCAGGCCTGGACTCAGTGTAGACCAAGTGTAAAGTGGCTGTGACAAAGCAGGATGTGCTCAAGGCTGGTGGCTTCAGCCATCTCCTTCAACCTGTATGACTGAGGGCTTCTGAATTTTTGGCTGCTCATGAATTGCATACCGTGAATTCCCTTCAATATTGCAGCTCCTCTGTAAGTATTTCTCTCCCTGTATCTGTTTGTCTCTACAGCAAACTGAGTTCTGCTTTGTTTTCTGAGCACTGCTCAGGTTATACAGCTCACCTCTGCAGTCCTCCTGACCAAAGGCAACCCACAGATGGCATCAGCACAATTTCTCATTGTTAGACCAACAATGGAAGTTGTTAAGCCTCAATAATAAACTGCTTGTGCAGAGGCACTTTTTCACAAAGGGCCCAGCTAATGCCCACAGTAACCCAGATATTCTGTACATCCTCTTTAGTAGATTAATAAAGAGATCACAGTCCGACCTGTGTGTTCTCTACCATGGGGACTGAGAAACTCTTTCAAAAAGAAGGGTTTGGTCCTGGTTATTTTAGAAATGAGATCAAAAGTGGAGCAAAGCCAAAGCAGAAAGAGGAGACAGAGAAAAAAAGGCATGGGATGCTCAAAAGGATACTGATAGAAGTCCTGGCCTGAGCAACAGCAGGAAGAGACTTCTGTGCAGGTTCTTCTTTGTTGACACAGAGCTGCATATCTTTTGCATGGCCTAAGGGATGCGGGATTGCTTTGGGAACCCTTCTGCTACATCCGT
>PPHD01019381.1:0-11981 GCA_002909625.1 Bambusicola thoracicus | reverse complement strand
GAAAATGTTTTAATTTTAATTTTTGTTTTTTAAGAGATGATTTGCATAATTAGATTTTGTGTATATTTATATAGAGAGATTTTAATTGCTGAATGCCATCATGTGAAACATAATGCTGAATAATATTTTCTGATGAGACAATGAGTGGGTCCAGAAAAGATACACGGAAGGAGAAAAGACTACTTGAAAGGAGTCCTCATTCCTGACCAATTAGTACCAAACTAATGTATGAAACATTGTAGAAAAAAATGTCCAGTGTTTCTGCTCATCTAGGTCATTTTGACCTTGTTTTCTCACTGAGGATGGGTACTGGAGAGTGATAGTCATCCACAAATCACTGAGCTTTAGCAGCTGGATCTTAAATTCATGTATATGCAGTGTTTTTTTACAGTATACAGTACTTGTGAAATTTCTGTTCCCCTAATGATTAAGAAACATTTTTTCCAGTAAAGAGACAGATAGACAATCTACACAGAACATCAGGTTTTTGAAATAGTTCAGTTATTCATAGAATCATAGAATCATGTAATGGTTTGCATTGGAAGGGACCTAGATGGGATGGATTGGAGCTAGATGGAAGGTCATCTAGCTCCAATCCCCCCGCTATAGGCAGGGACATCTCCCGCTAGACCAGGTTGCTCAAAGTCCCATCCAGCCAATTGTTAGGTTGCACACATCCTCTTCCTAACAAATGCTGGTGCTGTTCTCCCTTCTAAAGAGAAACTTAAATGATCAGGACACAAGTTCCGTAGGTCCACCTGGTAATGCCTATCTCACAAAGAGAAGGGCTGCACCCACTGAATGATTGCACTTCAGCCTTGCCCTTATATTTAAATTTACTTTGACTACATTTACACATACTCTGATGTCATCACTCTTTAAAAAATACTGTTCCTTGCTTTTGGGAATCTGTGAGTACTGAAGGTAACAACTAATTTACAGAGGATGCTGGATCTGGAGACTGCAGTTCTGCAGAAAAAAAGAGGAAGTAAAAGCAGAAATACAACAGAAGAATTCATTAGTTTCTTACGAAATAGGTCTTCAAATGAGGAGTTAGTGACTTAAGGAAATCTATATTAATATCATGGAATCAAATGAACACTAGGAAACAAAGAATTATGGATCTTAAGAGACTAGCATCCACCCCTTACAGTGCCTTCATTTTGCCAAATATCACATTTTTGGAAGAAATTTAATTTTATTTCTCAGTCAGTTGGTTTAACTGATTAGTGTAGCAGAGGCACTGAAATAAAGCTAATGAGAATTATATTTCTTTCTTTGCAGGGATGCTTGTTTTTTTTCTTTCTTTAATGAGTAAAAAGAAAAGTAAAAGGAAGAAAATAGCTCAGTTTTGTGGTTATCTCACATACTGGTTTTTGGCTGTGGGAAAAAAAAAACAGTTGGTAAGAAGCAAAAATAGGTCTGAATTTTTATATGCTGTTCAAACTCTGTTCTCATTGATGTTGGCTCTGAGTTTGTCATAGTCTTAAGAGAAAGAATGACACTGAAAGATTTTTTTAAATCCTATCCATAAGAGTTCTTGTCTCCAAAAGATACTTCTATTCACCAGTGGAGAAGTTATGTATGAGTAATCCTATAGCGTGAACTGAATCACATAAAAATGCTATTTTGCATAATTTTCTTCTTAGGTAATACACCTTGAATTGACAACTTATCCATTTTTGGCAGTTTTTCAAACATCAAAGTTACCATAGAATCATAGAGTCCTAGAATGGCTAAGATTGAAGGAGATTTTAAAGATAATCTTGTTTCAACTCCACCTCACCATGGGCAGTTGCCACTCACCAGATCAGGCTTCCAAGAGCCTCATCTAACCTGGCCTTGAACACTTCTGGGGATTGGGCATGCACAGCTTCTATAGGCAGCTGTGTCAATGCCTCACCACTCTGAGTTTTCTTGTAATTTCCTCCTAGTATCTAATTTAAATCTTTTCTTTTTTTTTGCTTGTTTGTTTAGTTCAGTTTAAAATCATTCCCCCTTGTCCTACCACTATCCAGTCATGTAAAAATTTGGTCCTCCTCCTGCTTATAAGCCCCCATCAAGTACTGGGAGGCCACATTGAGGTTTCCCTGGAGCCTTTCCTTCTCCAGACTGGACAAGCTCATTTTCCTCAGCTTTTCATCATAGGAGAGGTACTCCAGCCCTCTGATCACCATAGTGATCCTTCTCTGGATCTGCTCCAGTAGCTCTACATCCCTCTTGCACTGGGGGGAATCTTCTGAAAGATTGGATATAGCCTAAAATTATCCATTAAAATCTGAAGTTTTGTCCCTTCTTGTAAGCTTCAGGGCCTGTGCACATGTGTAGAATGCTGGGAAAGTCAAAGTGTATCTGCAGTTGAAGCTATAGGAGAGAATTAGATTAGGAAACACTTAAACAACCTGGAGATACATAAGTCCATGGGAGCTGACAGGTTGTACCCTTGAGTGCCAAGATAGCTGGCTGATGTCACTATGAGGCCACTCTCAATGGCCTTTGAAAGTTCATGGAGATTAGAAGAGCTTCCTCAAGACTGGAAGACATCAAATGCCACATTTATCTTCAAAAATGGCAAGAAGTACTACCTGCAAATTTACAGTCTTATTAGACCTCAACAACAGTGCAGGTAAAGGAGGAACTAACCCTGGAAGCCATTTCCAAGCATATTAAAGAGAAGTTGACTGGGACTAGTCAGCATGGATTTATAAAGACAAAATTGTGTCTGACCATTCTGATAGCTCTTCGTGATGAAATGATTGCCTTGTGGATAAGTAAAAAGTATCTGATATTTTTTACCCTGACTTCCATACATCTTTCAAGTCTGTCTCTCAGTCATCTTTAAAGAATGTCAAATACTTGAGTATGCTACAGGTAAGCACTGGTGATGCGTCTTGAAAACTGGCATAACTAATGGACTGAAATGATTGTAAGCAGTAGCACAAATTTCATGGAAGCCTTTTTCCAGTGTTGTAACGCAAAGGTAGATAGCAAGTGCAATGCTATTTAACATCATTAATGACATGGATGATGAGGAAGAACACACCCTAAACAGGTCTGCAGATGACACATAGCATGAGGGAGTGGCTGGCACAACAAATGATTCTGCTGCCATTCATCAGAATCTCATCTGAGTGAAGAAATGGGCCAACAGCAATCTCATACTGTTCAAGATGAGGAAATACAAAGTCCTACCATAGAAAAGGGACTGATCATCTGAAAAGCATTTCTGAAAAGAAGGACCTGAGAGTCTTGGTGGACAAAAAAGCAGCAGAAAAAAACAACATTCCCCACGGCAGAATTGGGCAGTTTTTCAAAATGGTTAAGTGAGATGATGCTTCCCCTCTTCTCAGCAATGGTGGAACACACTTGAAGTTCTGCATTTAATTTTGTGCATGTCTTTAATAGAGAGGCATGAACTTATTGCAGAGAGTCCAGTGAGCAGCTGCAGAGATGATGAAGGGGCTGCAGCATCTGTCATATGAGAAGAGACTGAAAAAAACTGAATCTGTTTAGTGTAGAGAAAGCTCACGAGGATCTTAGCAATATACATATAAATACCAACCAGAGGTGAAGCATTACTATGCCTGGCAGTCACCAATGCGGAGGAGCTCATTAAATAGGTTAAGACAGGAGACAGTCTGGGGTGTAGCGACCATGCTCTGGTTGTGTTTGTGATCTTGAGGAATACAGGCCTGACAAAGAGCAGAAACAGGACCCTGAACTTCAAGAGAAGGAACTTCCAGCTGTTTGAGAAATTATTGGATGAAATTTCCTGGGAAGCTGTCTGTAAGGAAAGAAGAACAGAGCAGAGCTGGTAAAACTTTAAGGACACCTTTCTTAGAACCCAAGTGGTCTCCATTCCCATGTGTAAGAAGTCAAGCAGAGAGGGCAAAAAACCAGTATGACTCAATAAGAACCTGCCAGTCAAATTGAGGAATACAAAGGAAATGAACAGGCAGTGGAACTGGGGATGTATGGCTTGGGAAGAATACAGGAGTGCCATCTGAACATGCAGAGCTGAGATCAGGAAAATCAAGGTGCTGATGGAACTGGACTTGGCAAGGCATGTGAAAAATGACAAGAAGGGGTTATATAGATATATTAGTCAAAAAGAAAGGCCAAAGAGAGTATATCTCCTCTGATAAACGAGAAGGGAGAATGTGGCAACAACAGACAAGAAGAAGACTAAGGTACTCAATACGTTCTTTGCCTAGAGACAGTAGACACAATCTGTAATGCAACATATTTCAATGAAATATAATAGTAAACTGTTATACTGACAAGTGTTTGACCACTGAAGGAGGTTGCCAAGGGCACTTACAAAATCTCTATTCTTGAGGATATACAACATCTAACTGGACACAGACCTGAGAAATCTAATTTACAAGTCCTTGATTTGAGCTGGGGATAAGAATAGACGACCTCCAGGTGTTCCTTCCACTGTAAACCACTATGTGATTCTGTGCTGAATAATCTCAGGATCTTTATCTGAAGGTTTATTTTAAATAAAACAACTACCTGAAGATGCTCAGTCTGTTTTAGTTCTAAAGAAGTATTCTCAGTAAGGTAGTCTGTTTACCTGCTTTCCTTCATTCAGAAGTACATAGCAAATTCATTTAACATACATCTTGTTGAAATGGGTTGTAAACCGCAAAGCAAGCTTGTGATATTGTATTTATGTAATGTGTACCCGCTCATTTTGATAAGGATCTATGTTCTCTGGTACATGAAAAAGTGTTAGAAGTTGGAGTCTTGAGGCTAGTTATACTGTAAGGCACCTTTTACTCTCCTTAATAAAGCTCTGGTTTATAAATGAGGTTAAGTGAAAAAAATATTTGCTTTAATTACCTTCTTCAGCTTTATTTACATTTACATTTACTATTCATGTCTTTGATGTCTTTAAGTTCTGTGCTTCTTCCTTGACTGTAAGACAGTTATTTTTGTCTATTTGAGGATTAAGTATTGCATTAAGCATTCAACCGATAAGGCAGAAGAACACTTGGAGAAATGGCACATGCAATCCTGAATAGTGTTGATTAAAGTGGAAAACTCAGTTTAGATCTCACTGCTTTCTATTCTGTATTGATGGATTGCCTTTAGGGATGTACACGTTGCGTTGTCTTCAAATGACTAGAATACATAATGTCTTTGTTAGGTGTTCTCCAGACTTTTCAAGCCTCTAATTTTGTTGCAAAAAAGACTCCCATAGGATGCTTCTCCTTTGATTTAGCATAACTTTATTTGTCTAATAATCCCTTGCCTAGAATGTGAGAAGAGTCTCCACATGCAATATATACATTATCCTTGACTGCATACTGAATATTAACAGAGGAATGGGATTTTACAGTTCACGTTCTAGTCAGGGGTTGACACAAAGACTAAATTTGTGTAATGTGTTGTTTTTCTGTTGCTATTTAAACGTCTGCTACTAAAGAAACTACAAATGTCATTCAGACAACTTTCTACTCCTAAAACTTAGCCCACTTGTTAGTGTCCGGCTCTGTCATGGTTTTGTAACTTTGCTATTGGTATTCCACATCATAACATTATGGACAAAAGAGAAGAAGAACTACGTATCCCAGAGGACCTCAAGGTCAGAGAAGGAAGATACATCACAGAAGATACGTCATCTGGTTGCGCGCGGTTTTTTCCTTCACTTTCGCTTGCTTCCAGGGAGAGGAATGGGTGTGCTTCCAAGCCGTGCGCCTTTATCAAGTAAGGCTTTTGGTTCTGGAAACTCTCTCTCTCTCTCACTCTCTCTCTATCACTCTTTAGCCCTCCCTCATCTCATCTGATTTATTATCCTCACTTCCATTTAGATTGTATTATATTCTGTCATCTTGCATTCCAACATCATAGTTAGTCAAACAAGTTCTCCTTCTTAGATCGTTGTTGCTGCTTTGTTTTTTTTCGGGAAGCCAGGGGGGCCCGTGAGCCTACTGCCCTCCCCTTGTCACAGGCACAGATCTATCTGGATAACCCCGTGACAGGCTCACATAATTTTTTTTCTTTTTCATGTATTTTAGTGGTGGAAATCTAGAGAATGAAACAAGCTAACCTCAGGTGTACCAGAATTAATACTTTTTAAAAAATTACTTCTGCCGTAGCAGAATCATATAACTTTATTCAGGTATTGAAACCTGGCTTGTATGTGTACACAAGAAGCAGAACTATAAACATTAATCTATGTAATGTCTGCCTTTTCTCATGTGTTGACTGACTACCAATGTATTCCCCAACAATGGCAGTGATTGACATGTAAAGGTAACCAGAATAAAAGATTTTAGACTTAGTTAGAAGTAGTACAAGGATTGAAGATGAGAGACTGATCTTTTTTTTTTCCCCTACTTTTATGAAAATTAACTCAATTTTTCAGCCTGAAGCACTGTTTTGT
Source organism: Bambusicola thoracicus (assembly GCA_002909625.1). Lineage (NCBI taxonomy): Eukaryota > Metazoa > Chordata > Aves > Galliformes > Phasianidae > Bambusicola > Bambusicola thoracicus. Next base: position 5,587 of record PPHD01019381.1, on the reverse strand, counting down.
TTCAAATAGACCATTTCATCAATGTTCTAGTGCTCACCTATGTCTCAGTGTGCAACTTCTTTTGTACATTTTTCTTTCATTCATAGTAATTCTGTAGACACAATAAACTTTTAACTAACTCTGAAAATATCTGCAATTACTAGTGGTAGTGATTACTATTTGCACTTGTAAGCTGTAAAATTAAGATCAGACCTGCAGGTTTTTCCATCCATGGTGAAAACCACTCAGCCTGTCACAACATCTGTTCTAATAACTGTATGGTATTGCTGATCCTATCCACTCAATCCCTGTTACGTCTATAAACATCACCTGGCAAGGCTAAATTTCTTTATTTCCTCCTTCTTAGGAGACCACTGAATTGCAGTCACTGCCATTGTTACAGGTAGACTTATAATAAAATTTCTTTTTTTGTGGTGATTGTGCAAAGTCAGTGAACAACTGCCTGTTCAACTGTTCTGTTCAGTAGTCTACATTGATATTTTTCTTACCTCTGCTAATACATTTCCTCATGATTTACTTTGAGTGATAAATTTACCTTAGGCCTACAGTAAATTAGCAGTTTAGCTTCAGAGTTCCAACAATTGCAAGATATCTTGTGGGCTTTAAGAACATGACTTCTATCCTGTTCATTACCGTTTTCCTTTCTTCAGCTACTGCTTTCTTTCTGTGAGCACTGAGACTTTACGTAAATTCAGACCTGCCATTCATGGAACTACCTACACATAATTTTTCTTGCCTTTCTTATCCATTTGTCATGTATTATTTTTAATAATACATTTTTAGTTCATTTGAATCTAGATTTTGGACAGCATATTTATTTGTCTTCTTTTAATGCTCCTTGCCAAATGAGCTTTTAGAAGTTAATTCAATGGCAGCATCTCCCTTGCAGAACTCTGAATAAGTCTTTTTCTTCTTTTATCAGATTCAGTCAGTTGTATTCACATATGGAGGCCTTAGAACCTTCTACGCTGCAAAATGAAATTATGGCAAATCATAAAATAGTGTGATGGCCTGCTACTCAAAGAAGGGCTTGTTGTTTGATGCTTTTAACGAGTGTTGGTGTTAGCATAACAGAACTAATATCATTGTGAGATAAGTGTCAGTGGGTGCTGCATTTTCTCTGCTTCTGACTTCATTTAATCTTCTTGCTGTGCCTTACCACTATTCACACAGCCTCCCTGACTGAATGTGTAGCAATTTGTAGACAATTTAGACAGCCTTGCTCCGGCACCTATCTCCTCACCAATCTCCTCACCAAAGAAAGAAATTCAGTAGTGTTATCTCAGCATCTCACCACCCTTCTTTACAGCCATTCTGGCATGATGTGTTTTCCTGTTATTACCACTCTCTGCCTAGGCATTTGCTTTTCTCTAATCCTAGACTCACACTCGTGGCATGGTATACCATTATGGAGTGATTTCCAAAAGAATTCCATATAAGTGTGTTGAGAATCAGGGCTCTGTGTCACAGAAATATGGACTGAATCTCCTGTAAGAACTGAACATTCTACCTTTTTTGGAAATATACTATGTCAAGAGAAAGCATGTTAAAAACGTATAAATGCCTTTCAGGAAGTATAAATGCATGGGACAGCTATCACAGCGATGAAAGTGTCCTAGCTCTTGAAATTCTCTTTTCTGTGATCATCCTATTTCCTTGCAAACTTCTTTCCAATGAGTTTCCAGAGAGTTTAACAGTAAATAAAGTAAGTGGGAATTATTTATTGCGGTGGCGGGGAAGACTGTTAGGTTTTTATTTGTTTGTTTTGTTTTGTTTAATTAATATTATTTTAACTAGCCACTTTAGCTTTTAGTTGTTCTGAGAATAAAATCAAAACATTTGATAGTTAAAATGTGTGTTAGTGTTGATCATATTCAGTATGATTGGAGATCCTTATGACTGAAATCTATAATTGGAGACTTTCTATTCTGCTTTTTTCTGGGAGATTTAACTCTACCACAGCAGTGTAGCAAAACACTTGATGCTTTATTGTGCTTTCAGAAATACTTAATAATCATTATTTCCTATACAAAATATTTAAAAATCAAGAAACATTATGCAGACAGATATCTAATTAAGATAATGAATGTAGGAAAAAAAAAAAAAAGAGGAACATATTCCCCCTTTTAAAGCCTTTCAGAGTCTTCTTATGAGAGGCTTATGCTCCCTGGAATACCACTGAACATCTTGCTAGCTAGTGTAGAAAAAAATGGTATATTAGTAGAAATTTCATATTTTCACTGGATCATACATGTGGAGTGGGATGATTTATGTACTTAAAAGTGATAAATTTGATTGATATCTTATATGTATAATGTATAGTCATATGTCCAGAGCATATCTCTCTGAGCTTCCTGCTAACAAAATAGTGCCTTCCAGGACAGAGAATGATGAAAAGGACACTGGCATGCAGCGTGATAGTAATCAATGATCCCAAAACTGTGCATTTTCTAACAACAACAACAACAAAAAAAGGCACAAATAAGAAACTAAGAAATCATAATAATTCATTGCTACAACCATTCTGCATCTTTGCATCTCTCTTTGTTTCATTTTCCTTGACAATTCACACAGCGCTATACAGCAGAAGCAAAACTGCTTTTTTATTTAAATGGGTCAGACCGTCATAGCTTATTGGATGGCACTAGTTTATTTCTTATTTAGAATTTATTTGTTTATATAAGTTCATGAATTATTATAGAATTTACTGGATGGGCCCCTAGTAATTCTTAGAAATCCTAATAACACGGAGACAGTTAAAAAAGTGATTAGTGATGGAAAAATTCAAATTATATCCACTCAGCAATGGTAATTTGTGTTCAAGGCATAGAATGCAAGAAGGCCTGGCCAAAAAGAGGGTAAGCTAGGTGGCAGCAGGGACCTGGAGACAGAAGGACTTCATGTCAGGGAGTAAGGTTTCCCTTGCTGATAAGACATTGGCGGGTCTCTGTTTTGTAAGATGATGCAGAGGAGTGCTCAGGGACACCCTATGGGCAGCAAGGCTGGGTCACAGTTGGACACAACTCTGGGATGAATAGCCCTACACTTATGCTCACAGGACTGGGACAAGTAGGCATAGGGCACAGCTTTGTAGGCTCCAGACACTAGAACATATAATGGCAGGAGGATTCTGTCAGTGTGGTGCTGTTGCAGTGAGATCAGAGGAGGGCTACAAAGATGACCAGAGGGCTGGAGGACAAGCTGAAGGATCTGAGCAAAACAGGAGGGAGACTTTTTACACGTCTGATGGTGATAGGGCAACAGGAAATGGCTTTAAACCAAACAAGAGGGGATTTAGATCAGATATTAAGAGGGCGGTGATGCCCTGACACAGCTGCCAGAGAAGCTGTGGGTGCGCCATTCCTGGAGGTATTCAAGGCTAGGCTGGATGGGGCCCTGGGCAGCCTGAGCTGCTGGGTAGCAGCCAGCCCACAGTAGGCTGGGTGGACCTTTGAGGTCCTTCCAACCTAAGCCATTCAATCATTAAATACCATTAAAATTAAGTGCAAACATAAATTTCTCAACATTGTTGAAAGGTCATAAGGTCATAATGACCTGTTTAAAATGTAGAAAATCAACTGCCTTTTGCTGTGTTAAGAGAAGCTCTAGAATAGACAAAAACAAGTTTTTATAACCAAAGAAAGAGGAAAGCTGAAGAGGCAGGGAGAGAGCAGTGGAAATTGCACAGTTATTAATTTATATATTTTTATAAAAAATATCACTTTAATAAAGGACAGTCCCCAGACTAAAACATGACTTCTTGTTAAAGAAATTTCAAAATCCCCAAAATTTCAAACGAAGAATGCTTTTCAAGATATCACATTCAAAGTTCGATTCACGTCAGCATATAACATGACAGAAGGTTTTGCAATCTATGGATCAGATTCTTCCGCATCATAAACCAAAAGATTACACTCAAATATTGGTAGATTTCATCCTGTGTGCCAAGTCCAATATAAATGTGCTCATTCTATATAAAGGTACATTTATGTTTATTTATTGCACATTAGTTTTTTATAGTTATTACAGCTACAGCATGCAAACAGGAAAACAGATAGCTACTCAGGGTCCTACATTAATCCTATTTTCTTTCATGTGTTGAAAGTTCTGCTAAGAGCATTTGAGAGGATTTGTGTGTAGTTTTAAAGTGCTTTCTTTGCAAGTGGACAAAACATCAGGAGACTGTGTTAACCATATGCAATATTATTCACAGGCAATTTAGTCAGAAATGCTGCAAGTGTAGGTAGTAGCTGCATGCTGTGTGCATAGATGGTAACAGGTCTATTCTTATGGCAACAGCAGAAAATTCAGTGCTGCTAAGCATTGATGTCTGAAAAGTTCCTGAAATTTGTATTGTTGGTTTACTAAGAAACTGTGAGTAGCCCAATTTTCCAGAGCAGCTTTTTGCCATCCAGTTTCAAATGCAGTATAACAGCCTAGAGATGAACCTTGGGAGCATGAGCATTTTTCTGTGCTGTCTTAAGTTTGACACCTGCTTTCTTTACATGCATAACAGGAAACAAACCTGCAAACACTGCTGGATCTCTGCCACACAAAGAGCTATAATTTCTTGTTCGTTTTCTGCTCAAATTTCTGGAGAATTGTTTAGACAGGTGCCATATATTAATTTTTTTTTAATGTTATCTGGATTGGTTCCCAGGTTTGAACTACTGATTTTTACAACTCAGTAAATTCTATTATTCCTGAGTACTTGCATTGTTTTATAACATAAAAATATGTTCATTTCCCTCTAACCTCTGATGATGTAATCTCAGTTTGTTAGTTGCAAGTAGTATAATAATGTTTCTCAGCAAGCTTTTTCTCCTGCAGATACATAGGAGATATGTGTTTAGCATATCAGCCTTGGAGTCAGCAGATCTGATGCTGTATCCCCAGGTGGCTTTTAATAAAATTGTTCTCTTTAGAAATCTATTTATTGATTTATCTATTTATTTGCATAAATAGTTATTTTCATTCTAAATGTGCAAAATCCAAAAGGCGTTCATAAACAGTCTGCAGAAATACTTGGACAATAAACAGCTCAAAAAGGAATACATGCTGTTTTGGATATAAAATTTGGCATGGCTTGCGTGGCTCTGATAAAGACATGTCACGAGTGCTACAAAAGTAAATTAATGTGCAAGAGAAATGTAGTGTGATAACAAGATTGCAGACAATCTCCAGCATGCACTTTGCTCTCAAAAGAAAACGCACAAAACAAGCAGAAAAGGAAAGCCACTGGGACTGATGATTGTTTTTTCTTTTGGAAAATAAAAGCCATGGTCAAAACTTTATATTGCAATTTTTATGTAGTCAGTCAATATAACACAACTAGTTCCGGGTACTTGTCTGGAAGAGAAGGACTACGTTCCCCAGGAGACTGTTCAAGTACTGTTATCATTCCTGCTCAGGGGAACAGATATAAGGCCTGTAGGTCACCTGACCGGGGCCCTTCGCTCTCTCTATTCTCGTCTTGCTGTGTTCCCTGCCGGACTGCTGCTGCTGGTCCCAACTGCACGCAAGGCTTCAGTATTAGAGTAAGGCCTAACAGCGTTATATTTGATTTATTAACAATTATATTGTATTA
>PPHD01019380.1:0-14127 GCA_002909625.1 Bambusicola thoracicus | reverse complement strand
ACTAGAGCATAGGAAGTTCCGCACGAATGTGCGCAAGAGCTTCTTTACGGTGAGGGTGATGGAGCACTGGAACAGGCTGCCCAGGGGGGTTGTGGATTCTCCTTCACTGGAGATATTCAAGACCCGCCTGGACACCTACCTGTGCGACCTGGGATAGGGAACCTGCTTTGGCAGGGGAGTTGGACTCGATGATCTCTAGAGGTCCCTTCCAACCCCTATGATTCTGTGATTCCCTCTTTCTTTTGGAGGTTCTAATATAGCACATAATGCATTTTATACTTCAGTACAAGCCAACAGGAGAAAGCCACCTGAAGTCAACAGCAAGAACAGCATAAAACCTGTAGACTATACACTTGGATGGAGGCAAAAGCCAGCTAAAATTTACTATGGCCTCCAACATTGTGTGGCAATCTGTGGCAACCATGTGCATGAAAGTTGTGTACAGAATGTCATGTCTGCCCTGGAGAAAGTCCAGCTGCCTTAGATGTTGGCTCTAGGAGGCTATGATAAATGTGTCATCCTGTCAAGTGTAGGAATGACTATAAACCACAGGTATAAACTGTGTCTAGAGCTGAGTCTTTAATAAGACTTTGCCTTTCCTATTCATCTGAGGACTTGATGTTTCTGTGTGCTTAAATCCGAATGGATGGGCAATCTATGACTTTGGGTATCAGTACCAGCATTCAAAACACAGTGTAGTCTTCTGAATAGGTCACATTCTAGAGATCACATGTGAAAATGCAGCCCGCTATTTTCTTGCCGAGCTGGAAGAAGGGTCAGATTATTCTGAGTCATGACATGAAAAGCTCTATTTACTCTTAATTTAGGAATTTGTTATGTAGTATTTAGGATTATTCTGTCACCATCAAGAAAATGCTGGCACAGGCCACAGAAATGACAGCCTGCTTGGCTTGATCTCAGTCTGGAGGAGTTTGTAGGGATGCCAGCAACTCAATCACATCAGAAACTGTAGCAGATAAAGTACTGAAAAGTAACATGTAAACAGTAAGTAAATACATGAGTAAGTGGTGAATGAAGTTGTTGGCTGTCTTTCTGTGGATGCAGGAGAACTTGCGATAAGATGGAGCTACAACTAGAATTCTCATTTATTTACTGCATTAGAAAAGCTAATGATATTCAAATCCACCTGCAGAATCTGTCTGCTTTAAGATGTCTCAATAATTACCATTATGGAAAATGATGAAAAAAGCAGTTCTTCCTGCCAATATTTTATTTGTGATTTTAAGCTAGGTCCAGGTCAGAAGCTAATGGGATTTATTTTCTTTCTGATGTCTTTGAATCTAATTTTTAACTTGGACAAATTCATGAAAAGTTGAGAAGTATGTTTATTCCAGTCTTGAAAATATTTCACTTTTTCTTCTAAGGCTGCCCTTTTCTGTTCAGAGGAAAGGCACAGGCACTAGGCCATGCTTCAGTGTCTGGGACCATCTGCCAACACTAACATTAAAAAAAAGTTAATTATGAATGGTGTCTTCCCATGCTAATCATTTGTTGTAAAGGAGTTTTTTAGCTTGTTTGTAATGGCTATAGCCTGAGGGTGCACACTGTATAAATTGTCTGCTTACAGGATATAGAACACTTCTTAATAGGCCTCAGATGATTAGGAGAAGGGAAAGAAATTAAAAAGGCCATTTCCCCTTAGGTATGCAAATGGATTGCAGAACAATAGATGAAGATATGATAGATCATGATAAAACAACCTCTTTTCTTTTACCTTAAATTATGTACTAGGCAAGTAGCAAGCTTCATCATGTGTCAGCTGAAATGTGAATTGTTTCATAACTGAAACAATGCCATTGCCAGATAGTTCATGCTGAATCTCAAGATAAACTAACACTTTTTGTGTCCTAAAGCAGTTTGGGGTTTTGCTGCCTGAATCTGTCTTAGCAGTGGTTATATTATGACCTTAGTTTAATTTAACTCTGCCTACTTTAACCTCTTCGAGTATCCTGCTCAAATAGTAGATTTATACTCGATTCCTCTAGAGTTATAGTTGACATGAGTGCATCTCCTAAACAGCTAATATTTTACTGCCTGTTTGAAAGTAGCTTAGTGTCTTTAAACAATTAAGTGAGCAGCAGGGGCCCCTTCCTAGTAGACTGTCACCCTCTTAAGCATAAGTGTGTTCTTTCCCATACGTTCACACATGTACACATCTGTGCAGGTCAAGCATCTGCTATTTCCTTGCAAATCTGAATATTCTGGAAAGACATTCATGTTTCTGGTACTGAAGTAACCTGGCTATCTTAATAGTCAAAAGCTGTTTGTAGGGAATTGAAAGGTGAGAGGTGATAGATAATATTGTCTTTAACAATTGCTCTTCAATGGCAAAGAGAGCTTCTTGGGATCTAAATCAGTACAGAAGCCAGAAGTGGGTGCTTAACAACTTTGAAAATTACCCACCTGCCACCCTGATGAAGCAAGGCCCTTGAAACATGTTAAAGTATGGTGGAATAGCTTGCAAAAGCTCTCCAGTGCTAACAGTAGGGCAGTCCAAAGTGAAGTTTCCCTTGCAGCATCTAATTTAAGGGCTGGTTCTGACAGCCACTCTGCTGTGCTGCCAGTGTTCAGGAGGCAGGATGCTGAAAATCAGCAGGTGGGGCTTAAAATCCTGGGATTTTTTTTTTAAACTACAAACCATTTGAAATCCATTTGTTCTAATGTATAAGTATTTGGACTTAGGTTTGTCCTCACAAATATGATGTATCAAGAGTAGCAGGGATTAGGACCTCAAATCCAGTTTGAGTCAAATTTTTTTAATAATAAAGCCTGTAATTCTCCCATAATAAGAACAGCACCTGAGTTTGTTCTAATGCTATCAGATTTGAAAACTACCTACTATTTTAATTGCCTGCATTTTACTGTGTTTCAGTACAACAGCACCAAAACAGAGAGAAAGTCTGCAATTGAGCCAGGGGAGGTTAATGAGTGCTGAAAACAGTGAACTATTTGTTACAGTCATGAGAAACTTAGCTGCACATGAGAAACGGGCATTTTAGAGTGTCTCCCAAAATAAATCAAGATTTAGGAAGCGATCGGGTCTGCATTTTATAGAAAAATATTTTGTTTTCTATATTATAAGTAACCAAACAAGGAAGTGAAAAATTCCCCAAGTCTGTGAGCTGTGTTTGTCTCTGTGGCACGCTTTCTGACAATTCAGTCTCCCTTACTTTCTGAACTCAGCCTTTCAGTAGAGGAGAAATTTACTTGTAGGTACACATATCCTCTGATCCATGCTCGGGATATTAAGTGGAAGAGTGATCTTCCTCCTGCTTGGTGACTGCTGATGGTTATAATAGATCATCCTGGTCAAGTTAAGGCTGCCAGATCTGCCTTTAGCTCCTTGCAGTAGGCAGTTATTATCTCAATCAGATGCAAGGCAGAAAAGCACTGGGGGAGAAGGTAAGAAGAATTTTATGTTTCAGTCATCTGGGGCTTCTAAGAGCTGTAAATTGGGATTTAGAATGATATTGCTGTTCTTTCATTTATTTCACCAAGTAACAAGGGAAACAGCACTTTGAATGTAGTACTAATGAATAAATAATGCACTCATTGAAAGCTGATGTCGGGGAGGGAGAAATATATCCAGTACTTTTTAGAGGCCCCGTAGCTCCGTTAACGTACAGGGTCAGTGAGAGGAGCCATGTGGAGCTGGTGTGGCCCCTCTGCCTGCTCAAGCCAACAGGGAAGCAGGGGCGTTTCTTCCATGTCTATGCTGTGATCCTAGGCTCCTCATGTGATGTTAAACATTCTGCAAATAAGAGAGATGAAAAAAAGAGAGTGTTAGCTTAATTATTGTTTGAATGTGTAATTCCTTTTATTTAGCATAGGCCCACTGTGTGCCTATGGACTTGGACACAGCTAAGGTTTGAATGTTTTGAAACAGCAGTCCAGGTACTTTAAACCTTTCCTATACCAACATCATTGATGATCACAGAACACATCGCTTTAATGTTTTCTGTTCCCTTAATAATTTCTCCTAACTTCATTGTGTGTTTTTATTTGCAGTGTTTTCTGATCAGTCACCCCACATAGGATCGTGTGAAAATACTTACAACTCTCTCTTAATTGCCCAGTAGACCCTTTTTGCAGGGGTTCCTTCTTGATCAATTAAGTCAAGAAAGAACTTTTCTGTGCATCTCCAAAATATACTGTTGCTGATTACTTTTCATAATAATTTAGTAATATGGTTAGAATCTACGTGATGTGCATCATTGCCCCCCTTTTATGTACCTTACTTAGTAGAATTTTTAGAGCAGTAGAAGCTGTGATGTGCTCCCCATGAATATCTGTGCTGTTTTGGAGAAGGAGTACCTTCCATAAATATGAGCTTGTCAAATATGTGGATTATAAGGTCTTGATCAATACTGAGATCAGATCAGTAAGATCTTATCAGAAATCAGTAAGCCATGGATAATGTGCATTTTAAGATTAGTCCTGCTTAGGAGGTCACCTACTGGAATCAGTGGATCTGTATGGATGAAGGCATTTCTGAGATCTCTACCATCATTCAGACATAAAAATATATTTTTGACTAGATGTGCAATAGACTATTAAATTTTATAAAATGAATATTTGCAGTTAGCATCAACAAATATATTTCATTTCATTTGATGTTTGTGTTTTTCCTGGTTCTTAACTATTAGATAGATGAAAAGCTTTGAATCTAGTTTGAAATATGGTATTATATATCCCACATTAGGTATCTTTGAAATAGCATGTGTGGGTGTTTATGACATTTTTGAAGATTGATGATTGACATTTACTCCCATAAAAAGTAGTAATATGAAGAATTGCTTGTTCCGAGAATATTGGGAACATTTCTTACTTTGATTTCTATTCCTTCACTTCTGAAACCTGAAAAACAATTTTATTTTTTAAGAATAGGAAAATATGAACAAAAAGACACTCTATTAGGCTAATCTGCTGTTTTTTATTTGACCGTACAATCTAAAAAAATCAGCTCATAATCTGCCTCCTAATGTCACACAGTGTTTTTTCAGGTCTTGATGACTGTAAAGTCAGTACTGCATCAACATTCCTATTCCACAAAACCTGATGAAGACAAAGCAACTAGACAAGCAATGTGTGGAAAAGGGCAATTTTGTGAGGCAAATTCTTTTCACAATGAGTGTGGGGGGAAAAAAAAAAGTGTTATTAGAAGTAAAATTGAACAAAGCTTCAATTTCCGACTGCACTTCAACATGCCTGGAATAAATGTCAAGCAGAATTCTGGACTCTAAGGAAGTCATGCTAACTCCTCTCTCTGCTTTAATGCAGACAGAAATTCAAGCAAAGTTAAACCCTGTATTATTTTCCTCTGTGCTTCTGGTTGTAGCACAATCAACTCTCTTTTTTGTACTCTGATCATTATACCAGGAAGAAGAGGGATTAGCACATCTGCCATCTTGGACTTCTTAGGGCAGAGTTTGGCCTGTTTAGGAGACTGGATGGCAGAGTCCCTTGGGAGGCAGTCCTGCAGGGCGCAGGAGTGCCAGAATGACATCTTGAAGTACAGGAGCAGGCCTAAAGATGAGCTGGTAGGGAAGAAGGTAGACGTGGCTGAACAGAGAGATTTGGCTAGAATTCAGAGAGAAAGAGACTTTCTGACCCTTGTGAGAAGGGACAGGCCACTGCAGAGGTGTTGTGAGAAAATGAGGACTAAAGCCCAGCTGGAGCTTAATCTGACTATTGTGCTAAAGACAATAAGAAACGTTTCTCTGAATACATTAACCACAAAAGGGGGAGTGCCAGGGTGGGCCACAGAGCAGATCATCTTGAGTGCCATCCTGTGGCACAAACAGGACAACTAGGTGTACAGGCCCTGTCAGCGTGGGCTTATTAGAAGCAGGTCCTGCCTGAATAACCTGATCTATGATGAGGTGACCTGTTAGTGGATGAGAGAGAGGCTGTGGCTGCTCTCTAGCTAGACTTCAGTAAAATTTTTGGTACTGTTTCCCACATCATTCTTCTGAAGAAACTGGCTGTTTGTGGCTTAGGTGGGCGTATGCTCCACTGGGTAAAAAGCTGAGCGGTCAAGCCCAAGGAGCTGTGGTAGATGGAGTTAAATCCAGCTGGCCAGCTGTGTCCTGCAATGCTGAGTACTGCGGCCAGTTCTCTTTAATATCCTTATAAACAATCTGGAAGAGGTGATGGAGTGCCCTCAGGAAGTTTGCACATGGCACCCAGTTATGCAGGTGTGTTGGTCTGCAGAGGGGCCTGTGTGGGGCCCAGCTGTGGGGCCGAGGCCTGCTGTGTGGGGCTTGGTGGGATAAGCACTGGCTCCCGAGCAGTGTCACAACTGTTCTGTGAAGCACCACAGGCTGTGGGAAGAGGGGCTGGAAAACTGCCTGATGGAATAGAACCTGGAGGTATTGGTCTATAGCTGATTCAGTATGAGCCAGCAATGCACTGAAGTGACCAAGAAGGCCAAACAGCATTGTGGCCTGTATCAGAAATAGCATGTCCAGCAGGCACAGGCCCAGATTGCAGCCTCACAGGGGAACACCTTGAGAACTGTGTACAGTTTTAGGCTTCTCACTACAAGAAGGGCATTGAGGCATTGGAGCTTGACCAAATGAGGGCAACAAAGCTGGTAAAGGGTATGGAGAATGAGTCTTATAAGTGGCGGCTGAGGGAACTAGGGTTATTTAGCCCAGAGAAAAGGAAGCTCAGGACAGACACTGTCCTACCTCAAAGGAGGCCATGGTGCAGTGGAGGTCAGTCTCTTATCCAAAGAAATACATGATAGAGCAAAAGGAAATGTCCAATCTAAATTTCCTCTGGCACAGATTGAGGACATTAGGGAAAAAAAAAATATTCACTGAAAGGATTATGAAGCATTGGAATGTGCTCCCCAGGCAAGCAGTTAAGTCACATCCTCTGGAGGTACTACAGAGATGTGTAGGTGTGGTGCTTAGGGACATGGATTATGGATTAGTAGTAGACTTGGCACTGCTAGGTTGATGGTTGGACTTAATGATCTTACAGGTCTTTTCCAACCTAAATGATTCTATGATTCTATATAATGATAAAGTATATTATTCTCATGATATCACATAAGATTGGAATCTTAAAATGATTTTTTCTTTAATTTTCTTTTTTGTGACCAAATTTTTATACGTAGTTTGTCATTTTGGAGTTTTAGCTATCCTAACTGAGAGGATATTGGAGGACTGTCTAAAGGATCAAAGCAAAAACTAATAATGACAAGTGCATAGGATTATTTTTACCCATTCCAGAATTTTTACAGGTGAAACGAGCTTTTATCACAAAATTAAAATTTCAGTCTCCCCAATGTTTAGACTAAGACTTTTTGTTTATTCTTCAAGTTTCCAGTGAATTAAGCTGGCTTTGATATAATGCAGTTGTAAATTTTATCTTGCCAGTTCAGGTCATTTTTTTTCTATAGATGGCTTTTATTAGCTATTATTAAATCATATGATTAAAAAGTAACTGTAAAACATAAGAAAAAAATGCTAAATCAAGTGTTCTTCTGTATTAAAATAAGTTCCTTTCTTGTGAGTATTTCTGCTATAAAGTAGATTATGGCCATCTTTGTTTCTCTAAAGTACACAGTACAACATTGCCAATACCTAAGGAGGATATACTCTGAAGAAGATCAGTTTATGATACAACAGAGTTTAGGGATGTACGTTTCCCTTTTATTTAGACAGTGAATGTGTAACTGAGACATAGCTATCTGCAAACTGTTTCTGTTCAACACACTGATAAATTGTTCAGTTGGTGCAAGGAATCATAGCTCCTTCAAAATACCTTATAGCAGTTGTGAATCTGGGTACTTCTGCCTCTGCCCTTTCAGGTAAAATGCTTACACTGCAATGGACCAGTTCCTATTCAGCTGATAAGAGTGGGATTGTAATGTTCACCCTCTTCAAAAGCACTTTGATAACAAGAAAAAGGGGACCTCTAGGGTCAAAAATGTATTACTGTCATAAAAATAACAGATATTTCTCTGTTGTTTTAAAGGGCAAATTACTACTGGAAGGATGCATTCATGTAGAGAAGTAAAAGGTAAGATCTACTTTATGTATCTGTCTTTATTAATTTAACCTTTTCATGTTCAAAACACTGGGAGGAGGAATAGTGCAGAAAAAGTATATTTTAAGGCTTACTAAGTCTTATTTCTCAGTTGTCTTGGACACACATACCTGCTAATTAGAAGGAAGTTATATAAAAGTCCCTCATCAGATGTCATGCAAACAATATACAAGCTGTGCAAAAATTGAATTTTACTGTTCAATTTTTAATAATGTAATGGTATATCTTGCAGTCTGCAACCCTTTGTACTCGCTTTATGAAATAGAAAGTAATATATATTTCAGTGTTACCAGTACTGAATTTTGTGAACAGCAAAATACTTCTGCTAGCTCCTAAATGACAGCTCTATGTGTTTTAATTGAAAAAAAAATATGGTGATCTGTTGAAAGACTGATAAATAAGTTGTGAAAAATTCAGTAACTGGCATGCTTTCTGAAGTCTTTCCTCCGCCATCATAGTATGAATCACACAGCAATCTTGAAACAACATACCACACGTAGCATATACCTTTACATTCCAGTAGAGTGACAAATGTGGTATTTTGCAGTGCGTTGAAAGAGTGGTGATGCAGGAATAAGTAGGAGTAGGAAGTACACAGGAGTTATAAAGATCTCTTTGACAATGATCCCTAAAAAGGAATCAGCTAGGGAAATTCAGTTTGTCACCATTTAGTGCTTGAGATAATGGAAGCGAAAATACACATCATTTCAAACCCCCTGGCATATTGTACTTTTTTGACATGCTTGTACAGGACACAATCTAACCTTGTTTCTGTGTTTGAATACTGGGGGTCATTTTGCATATGTTATTGCAAACAAAAGCCAGTATAAGATTTCTTCTTGGAAAGGTTTCTCACTAATGAGTCTCAAGCTCTGCATTTTTTCCCATCTGGTTCTGTGACCTGTTTGCAAATTTATTGATGTAAAATACCTCAAAGCACAGTAAAAAGTTGTCAGAAAAAGTATAACCTTGGATACAATTCCACAGTTTCTCAAGTAGCACAGCTGCTTTAAGAGGCTGTTGTCAGTTTTGCATCTCACCCCACCAGCACTTCACAACAGCTTTTGAACCTGGATCATTTCACTGACCTACTTTCTAGCATGATTTCATAACTAATGGGAGTGGTGTAACTTGAAATGAAATCGACTGTGGCAGGTTTCATTTGTGAACCTGAGCTAAGGTGTGCTCACACTGACCATTTTAGTTGGTTTCCACTGTGAGCAGAAATAAATAGGGGTGTCAGAGCTGTTTCTGCAGACAGTGTCTGACCTTCGGTTGATGCATGGAGCATCTACCTATAGATGCAACATGCTTTACCTTATGCACGCTGATCTTTAGTTGATTAACTTTTTGAAGTCTTCTTGAGTACCAATACTAAATGTGTTCTGAACATTTAGGTGTTTTGTAGTAGACATAAATATACATATCATTAGATGCTCCCAGCTTAATTTCTTAAACTGTTTTACTTGATAAAGTAGGCTTAGCGTGCTTTGAAATGAGTTTTACTGAAAGAGCGTTTAGGACTTTGCATGTATTCAAATTAAAAATGAAGTGTATTGCTGATGCAGATCTAGAATCTATTTTATTCAGTGGTTAAGTCAACTTTGGTGGTTCACTGGCTCCTAGGTCACAGAACCCCATTTGCTGTACTGCTACAGCTTTTTGTGAGGCTACTTCTGTAGGTTTCAGCACAGCAAAGAGGATTATCTGCAGCACAGAAACAGAAATGACCAGTCAGAGCCTAGAAGGAAATACAAGAATGTCTACGATGTACTGTCAGAGAAAAATGTCAGGTAATTACTCCTTGAGCAACACCAGGATTTCATTTAACTGATTATTAAGACAGCAGATATTTTTGAGCTTGTTTCTCAACCATCTCTTTCTTCTAAAGGGCAAGTTTACTGGCAGATTTGCTAATAAATTTAAACAGCCTTTCTGCTGTTCTATAGATTAGCCATAACTACAGGGAAACTATGACCTGAACCAGTGTCCAAGTGTGTGGTTTTTGTGGATCATGAGTGTGTGAACTGAGTACTTAAATATTTGTGTGAGAGAGATATGGAAGAGATACAGTTGGAAGGTCTCCAGGGGAGTTTTGAAGCTTTGTGCACAAAGCCTTAAGGAGTCCACTTCAGAGAAGTCACCCTCAGATGCAGTGTGACCAGTGCACAATTGTGCCTGTACTGTGCCAGCTGTACTTGGAGTAGTGTGAGGGTTTTGCTTTTGGGATTACAGGTTAGGGGAGGAGGATGCTGCAAACAAGGTTCCAGTTCACATGTGTTCCAGTTCACTGTTAATACATATGAGCTAAAGTATGTTGTGACTGTTTAATTTTCCTCTAAAATAAGAGACCCGACTCCTAGAGTCTCCTAGAAGTCAGATAACACATTAGTAACTTTTAGTGGCTTTTATGATCATTCTTTGTAATGAAATGAAGCAAACAAAACATTTTTCTTCTTCTCCAGTTCAAATGTTTTGGCATCAACCTGTATAAGTAACTTGTAAGCTGTGCCAAATGATTTCTTGCAAACTGTTCTTTTTTTCATTAAACAGTGCATGCATATATGTATGTACTGCTGTACCTTGGTTTTCAAGCATCTTCTGTTTGTTTAAAGGAAAAGGACATGCACCTTGAAAGTCAGTTGTCAAACAAAGTGCTTGAATTCCAGCTGAGCCAGATTCCCAAAAGAGCAATTGTTGCCAGTTCGTATTATGGAAAAGTCTAATACCTACACACTGTTCTGTGGAGCCTTGTTCACACACTTCAGCAGCCTGAATTAATTCTCATGTTAGAGTCAATCAGCTTGAGAGTTTTCCTGAAGGCAGGTGTTTCAAAGTGCATGCTGTTTTAATGAAAAGCGAAGATAGCTGTTCTCAAGCATGTAGACCTAGAAAGAGAATTTCCCAGAGGTTGCTGTAGATATACCAACCCATTAACAGTTAAATAAGTAAGATTCTCTCCGGTGTCAGACACGGCTGGTAAACCAGCTTTGCAAGGGAAAGAAGCTCATCTCTCTTCTTAGATCTCTTTTCCCCTTTGTCTGGTGCTATTATGCAGGCCCAATACTAAAATATTTGTGGTTTTGTAGTGTTACCATTTATCATTTTGATGTTATCACATTATTCATTGATGTTTTGTTCTCAGTGAGTGTTGTTGCTTATTGTGATGCATTCGGTCATCTTCCTGAAGAAATTAGGGAAGGCTTTTAATGGGATTACACTACCAACCATAAAGTGAGGAATTTTCAAATTCTAGAAACCTGATGTACATGAAATGGAGGGTCACTGATGCAGGATACTAGCATCTGCACTGTGCTTGTTTAGCTAAAGCAGCAAAGAGGAAATGGTTTTTTTTTTAAGAGAGGTAAGCTTTTATGGGGACTGACTGGTCTTAAACTTTGCTTTTATTTACATAGTTAATAAATTCACACAATAAATTTGTCAGTGTAAACTATTTTCAAAAATGACTCTAAGAATATCCATGTACGGTGAGTTTGGATGAAGACAGGGACAAGTCAGTATCTCGAGCATGCCATGTCTATTCTAAGAATAATAGGAGAATCTGTCAGTGTGGTCTGATTGCATCATCAATGCACCCTCCCTATTGAGGCAACTTGCTTTTGCAGCTGTTTGATATAAATTCCTTGCATATGTCTTAGTCCAGTTGGTTTATTTTTATAAACAATAAATAGCCCTACATTCCTGCAGTGCTTCCCTTCCCTCGGACAATCTCATGGAGCCATTTGCCATGAAGACAGTGGCTGAAATTAGTGGCGTTTGCACAGATGGTGGCCATCATTTTGGAACTCTCATAAATAGGGGAACACGTGGACTTTTTCCTCCCCCTTCAACATGATCACAATAGATTATCAGGGCCTACAAATCACTACCAGATGATATTAAGTTGCTTTGATAACACTCTGGGTCCCTTCCGGTGTGATATTTTTCTTCATTAGAAAGGATAGCTCAAGCACACCAAATCCTCTTACTCTTTTCTCAAAATTTATAGATCTCAGTCTCTAAACTAATTGTTAGTTGCACAGCATGCCTTAAGCTGTGCCCAGACAGAGCAATTACATCCTCCGGCCCTGATTAAAGGCACAGAGGAAACAGAAGTGCAAAGAAAATGAAACACTCTTGGCTGTTTGGGCAGGATGTCATTGCTGTTGTTTGCCTTTTTTGACATTTGTTGATAAAAGTGAGAAAGGAGGTCAGTTATCCATCACTGACCCTTGTTCAAAGCCAAGGATGTGACAGGCTTGTCTCAGGCTACTGACTCCGTTTATGAAATTATAAACAAAAAAGGGTTCCTAGGCTAACATGCTGCTTTTCTAATAGCAGCGCTATAATTTCTTCATTTTCCCCTGCTAACTTGTATTGCTTTCTACATCTTTTAAACTCAATTACTTCCCTGTGTATAACTGAAAACACAAAATGGCTTTGTTCATGAATGACCAGAGCTGTACTGTCATATAAGCGCTCCAAATTACATGGAACAATGGAAAAGGGAGATACAGATGTTTTTGAATATTTGGACATTTCTTATTGAATGTTTCTTGCCTGTAATCTGCAGCTTTCTAAAAGATATGTTTTCCTGTTGTGATTTAATAACTTCCCCACTGACTATTCCTATACTTTAATAGTCAAGATCAAGTTTATCAATGAAAAATTGGAAAGCTCTATTTGCTTTCACCATATACCTTACTGAAATCGTCATGCTTGTGCTCTCAAATCTGAAGCATAAGCACTTATTTTTCAAGTGCTCAAGTGGCTTAAGAATTAATCATATTTAAAACACAGATGATAGAGAATTATAGGTTTATTACATTAAATCTAAGCCGATGTTTTCAGTGAAATCTTCACTAATGTTCCTGACCTACTGGGAGTTATCTCTTTTTTTAGAGTACTTTGTGTGGAAAAGGCCCAGTGTGCTGTATTGTATTTTAAATATTTTATCCAGGACTACCAGAGACTTCATGCTTTGCAGTCTGTTTAACCAGTTTCTCTAATTGCTTTACATAATGCACTAATGTGGGCTGCTTCATAGTAAACAGATGGGTTGTACAAAGGATCAAACCCATAATCTTGTGGTGTCTATAAGGAGACAGAAACAAACAGCTTCAACATTTTTGAAAATAATAATAGATTTCTAATAATAATACTCCTTCATTTTTTTCCACTTCATAGCTCCTTTTTTCATTTGAAGACTCAGATGAATTTTCTATTAAATGACTACACCCCGTCATGCTTTAATGCTTTAAAATGTCTCATAAACTCAGATGTACATGATAGCTCATAAATACAGTGGTAGTTGTTGATCTCCTTTGTGTCACCTGCACCATGATTGAATGGAAGAGAAATTTGCAGCAGTCACTGGCTCTTAAGATGTCCAAACTTCAAAGAAGTTCAGTGAGCTTGAAATGATATCAGGAAGTAGATCAGACAAAACCTGCATCGGGTGCATCTATGGTTTCCCCAGTTTTAAGTTTTTATGTGGATTTGGTTTCAGATATTCTCCATGTGGAAACTGTACACTTGATAAACCTAGAGTGCACTCCCCCATCAACTTTGGTCCCATGGACAGTTTTATTATATTGCTGTTGAAGGCTGACTGATCTGGTATTAGTAGGATAATACAGTAAACAAACGGCAGGTTGTAAATTAGGGCTTCGGACTTTGAAGTCTTTGTTTAAGTGGTTCTTTAATTGCTTTATATGATACACTAACACAGACTGCTTGATGGTAGAAAGATTGGTTCCACCATGGATCAAATACATAATCACATAAAAAAAAAAAAAAAAAAAATTATTAAAAAAAATCTGTTTGACAAAGTCCATATGGCCAAGAATCCCCAAACCTGCTGCAATTTATGGTGGTTCATTGTTAGTGTGTTAAGACTCCACAGAAGAAAGCAGGAAACCTTGTCTTATATTCTCCCAAGGAACAGAGCTGAGCAATACACTATGTTCAGGTGCAGTGAGTTCCTACTCTTCTCAGATTCTCAAATAATCAGAGGCATGAAGACTGTCATCAAATGATAATTGA
>PPHD01019379.1:0-14127 GCA_002909625.1 Bambusicola thoracicus | reverse complement strand
TTTGCAGATGACACCAAGTTGGGAGGGAGTGTTGATCTGCCTGAGGGGAGAAAGGCACTACAGAGGGACCTGGATAGACTGGATTAATGGGCCAAGGTAAACTGTGTGAGTTTCAATAGAGCCAAGTGTCGGGTCCTGCATTTTGGTCATCACAAACCCAGGCAACCCTACAGGCTTGGGGAGGAGTGGCTGGAAAGCTGCCTGACAGAAAGGGACCTTGGTGTACTGATGGACAGTCGGTTGAATATGAGCCAGCAGTGTGTCCAGGTGGCCAAGAAGACCAATGGCATCCTGGCTTGTATCAGGAATGGTGTGGTGAGCAGGTCTGGGGAAGTAATCCTGCCCCCGTACTTGGCATTGGTGAGGCCTCAGCTTGGGTACTGTGCTCAGTTTTGGGCACCTCAATAGAGAAAGGACATGGAGGTGCTGGAGCAGGCCCAAAGAAGGGCAACAAGGCTTGTGAAGAGTTTCAAGAGTATGACCTACTTAGGGCTGAGAGCCCTAATGAAGAAGTGGTTGCGAGAAAGACATGCTTCATTTGTTCCCATAGTTCTGGCTGTTCTAGCATCACTGTCAAACAAGCATAGAGGAGAACTGATTCCAAGAGGTTTATATTTGAGCAATACTTGGGTATACTGAAAGCTTTTCTTTGACACACCTGGCAACCATCCCACAAGCACTGAGTTATTACTGACTCAATGACGCAGTGACTGGCTTTTTCTGTGACATGCTACTTAGTATAAACAGAAAACTTCAAATCTACATAGATCAGACTTCTGCACAAATTTAAAAAAATATCAACTTGAGTTATTTTTCCCTACCTCTTCCCTTGGATTATAGTGAAAACTCTTGTTTGGTGTGAACAACTAAAGCCTATTCTTTGTTCTTCTATATCTGGCAATCATCTATTTGAAAATACACAATGGGAAACTTCCATGAATGACATTGTAACAAACAAAAGTGTCAAATGTGAAATTCCTCTAATGAGTCATACCTCCAGTGTTGAATTCATGAGGCTCATGCTTTGCATTTTTTTTAGCATAACCTAACAATAGCAGAAGTAGGAATAATAATTATCTCTTGTTCTGACTGACATGTGTTAATTTCCAACACAGAATGCATCAGTAAAACCACACTGGTATATCTTTTCTCTCCCTCCTTCTTCATTTTGACCTTTGGTAATTATTTTCCCACTATTAATCTATAGTTTTGTCTTTGGAATTCAGCAGCACCAGAGAGACTTGCTGTAAGCCCCAAACCTAATTGTTACAAACAAGTAAGAAACATGCCCTGTATCCTTTTTAAGGCTGGTATCATTATTAGATCTGTTATCGTTTTGAATGAAATAAAACTTTTTAGGTGAAATTGGAACATTTTAAAATGTGAGGCTTCTGCGTTGGGTACAGGCTTCATATACCTAGCTTTGCTATGATGCTGCACATCATAGCTGTATTAAATGGCATGATGTGCCACTGACTTGCATGGATAAGCTGACTGAAACACCCTCCACTGTATGTTGTGGCAACTGTGCATGACCATCTGGAATGTGATATGTCTTTCACACTGCTGTCATCACTGCTGGAATGCATCACCCACCACCTTGCTGTGCTCACATCCACTGTTTGTTCACCATAAAAGCTCAGAAAGTATCACTGAATGTCAGTGGCGTATTTTTTTCTGCACAAAGGAATTAAATTGCAGACTTTTCCCTCATATGTATTTCTATGTCAGACGCCATTTTGTCAGAATGCCCCTCTATTGCTGTTTGTTTCACAGCAGTAAAAAATAACAGAATATTGGTGTGAAGGTTCAGCTTCTGCTGGCATGTTGCCAACACTCACCTCTGACAGTGTGGACCAACATCATAAAGTAGGGGGTATTGCCTTTTGGAGCAGCCCGTGTACTTTACTGTAAGGAATGGAAAACGCTAAAAAAGGTGCACTAAAAAGCAACTATTGAACTGCAAAATGCCATTGGAATTATATAAATAAACAAGTAAATTTTGAAACCGTGTAGTGGATGTATTTTATTTTGGATTGCTGTGAGAACTTTGTCCAGATTCTTGCACAGTGAACTCTAGTTTACAGGTACAAATTAGCTTTTAATAGGAAACACTAGGATACAGATTTGTTTTTAATAGGAAAAGCTGCAGTTCCTATTTTATGTGTTCTTTCATCCATGCTAATTGTCTTTCAATTTTCTTTTTCAGTGAACTATATGAAGGATAGTGCTTTTTTCTAAATTTCTGTAAAATACACGAGTCTTCATTTCCTTAAAAAAAATGTTCCTACAAGAAGAAAAAAACTACAAACAGAATATGAACTTTGAAGGCCTCAAATCATAGGCAAAGAAAAAGTTGCCAACACAGATAACAACCACCTCATTGACATGTCTTGGATTATTCTCTCTCCTAGAATCTCCACACCTCCTTTAAAAAAATAACAAGACATTTAAGATGCTGTCATGACTTCTAATAGTAGGTTTGGTTATGGTGGGTCAGCCTGAAAGGAAAGGACCATTTTTCAGAGTTTACTGAGGAAAAATTACAGTGTTGTTCACCTCCTGCAGTCAGCTGGAATAGAAGTACCTGCAATCCTTTTGGACTCAGTTCTGCCTACTTATTGGTAAGTTTAAATGCATAGTGGCAAGACAGTCTTCTCTCCAGTTCTTGGTGCTTTCTTACATTACTGTTATTCCAGGCATTTTTGCAGGCACGAGGGGACTGTTTATAGACAGTAATAATGACACATGATTTTTATAATTCTATTCCAAGAGTTAGTTCAAATTAAAGCCAAGGATCTAACTTCAGGTTGTATTTTTCCATGTTAAGATTTCAAGGCCGGGATCTCTGTTTTGGTGTCACAGACTAGAATGTTTTCATTATCAGAGCATGACTACGCAAAAACTAGAGAATGCTGTTGAGAAGAAATTTTAAGAAATTATAGGCATTAGTTGCACCACTAATATGTGAAGCATTAGAGCACAAAAAAGCAACAGCCTTCAAAATACAGGTTTAATTTCTGACTGACTGTTGTCATACTATTGAATTACAGTAAATTATTTTCTAATATTTTTTAAATTTTATCAGGATGTTTAAGAAATCTTTGAAGAGTTTGAAAGACTGACACTCTTTCAAACTTCAAAAAAATATGGTATGTACAGTAAACTCTCAAAAAGTACAGCACTGATAATGGCAACACCGATCAAAACCTTTTTTGGTATTTGAATGTTTTACACTGAATGTTTGAATTTCACAGTGTGCCTCACAGAGGTAATGAGAAACAACTGAGAATATTCAGTGTACCTGTCTAGATAATACTCATAAGAAATAAAGTCCAATGCTCCTTGCTGCCTCAGTGTAGAATTAGAATCAAATGAAGAAAATGATATCATGTAAAATATTTTTTTCTTGTGACTGAAGGGCTTTCTTGGCCTTTGTATGTGTCAATAAAATAGAGAAGGTGTAATGTCTATGATTGCATAACAACTGGTGGAACAATCTCAACACCCAGCATACTCCGGATATTGGCATCTCATGTCCCTACTTACTGATGCTCAGTTTGAATTTAGGTAGGTTACAGGTTCCATCTGTCTTTCTACCCCCCACCAATGAGCTTTTCTAGCAGGAAGCAATGGCCTACTGCCTCATTCACCTGGAGATGGTCAGCAGCACACAAAGAGGTTAGACAGAGACTGTTGGGCAAGACAAAGAGTAAAAATATCCATACTGGGTATTTTGCACATGGAATATGTTTTTTAGTGGACCAGGAGTGCTTCTGTGGGTAAATAAACTGGGTAAAGAATGTGGCCTTGGGCTTGATCATTTTGAAGAGACAGATCTAGAAGAATGCAGGAACTCAGCTTAATAATAGGCAGAATTCTGAAGACTTCATATTTTTATGTGGAGGAGCAGAGGAGGTGCAGAGGAGAGTAAAGGTTGTTTTGTAAAGATAGAATTTATCTTAAACTAAAATTAATTTTAAAATGACAGAAGTACAATGTATACAAAGTAAAATTACACTGAGTATCAAAAATTGGAAAGTATCAAAAATTAGAAGAGGTAGATAGGAAGATTATATTCATTACATCTATAAAAACAGCATTCTTTTATATGATTATACACTATCAGTATTCAGCATCTTCCCTTGGCCTTCCATGATCCATCTACTTGATCTAGCCTCTGTAAAATTTCTTGATGATCTTTGAACTGTCTTTCAATTTACCTCCGTCCCCACCTTCTTGCAAATAGGTCTTAGATACCATTACACGGTTTTTATGTAGACAGATCATACATTTCTTTCAGTGTAAAGATTCCCTTTTGTGTCAGTGACTTTCCTATGGCTCAGTAGAATGGCCATGATAACAGTTTTCATAGAAGTTTGACTTGGCTTTTTGATATTTTTTCCTTTTCCTGAAGACATACGTTACGCATATTTATAAATGTTTTCAGAATGTGACGTGATTTTGTAAGCTGTAAATTTTCTTTCTTCTTTTTTTTTTTTTTTTGGCTACTTAACAATCGCAAGCATACTGCATAAAGACAGACTAGGGCATAAAAGATAAGGAAGCAAAAGATGTTTGCTGTGATCCAACTGACAGTATTGCAATTAAACTGCCAGGAAAAAAAATACGTGCTTTAGTTGTCTAAAGAATGGTTTCAAGTTGAGCACATTTTGTACTGCACATTCAAGGAAGTAATTAGCATATCAGGCATTGTAATAGCTTAGGTGATGGGCAACAAGATATTAGTCATTGCAAATAGCTGCAATATGGGACTAAAGTATTTTATATGGATGGTTGTTTGACACCATTTATCTGAAAAGAAATAACATATAAATGCATCTAAATAAATTAGAATGCAAAATTACATTTCCCTGTTCCTTTGAAAATAGAATTAACTTTATTGAAATAATTTTGCATGCTTGTTTCACATTGTCTTTCTTTTTTTTCTGCTGTTTAGTACATTCTCTCTAGGAACAGCAGAGATAGAGATTTCTGTAGTTGAGTCTATGCTTTGCAGTGATGGTACAGACAAATCCAGTGACATCTCACACTGTTTTGCTTGTATAAAATCTCATGTTCCTCAGGTGAGGTAAGAAACAATTTCTCTGAAATAGTTACTCAACAAAATACAGGGATAATCCAAGATCTAGTGCTGTATAATGGCAAGAATATTCGAAAGGAATTCCTCTTAGGTCCCAAATATTGGGCAGCCAAGAGGCAAGTGAGCCTCTGTACTTCTACTGGACAACCTGCAAACAAGGACAGTCACAATATGTTCATCTGATAGAAACAAGCAACAAAAAAAAAAAAAAAAAAAAAAAAAAAAAAAAGGAAGAAGGAAAAAGGAAGAAAAAACACAAAGAGCATTCTTTAAACGGTCAGAAGGAAATTCTTGCCTTGGATCCAGTCTGCCTTCCAAGTACTGCTTCCCATAAAATTTCCACTGCTGGTAATTGCGTGAATCTTCAGAAAGACTGAATGTACTTTTGTATGAAGGATAGCACACCCTTGTCCAGTGTAATTTGAATGGCAGATCTGACACTGAACTAATTAAATGTCAGCCCAGATGCAACAGCAAGTTTAGATTATCCGTGAACATTTTCACTAGATGTCTCTGTGTAAAAGTAAGGGAACAACTGGATAACAGATCCTTGTGCAGTAGGAATATCAAAAAAAGCTTATTGCTAAAATAGCATTATTGATTTAGAGGACTTGACATTGGCCCATGACTGTAAAACATGTGCATCACCTTTTATAGGATGTTAAATCTTAGGTAGAACTGGCCATAAACTAAGTGACAGAAAAGATCTATCAAACAACTCTACATAGAAGAAAGCAGAATTTTTTTTTTTTCCAGCTACAAAGAAGCCCATCTGATTTCAGACGCAAAATTAAATGTCAATTGTGATTATCAAGGAAGTTATAAAAAAATTAACTGTAGATAATGGCTGAAATAACATATTGGTTGCACCTACTATAAATTACATGGAAAAACTATGTGTGTCTGGGGATCTGAAGGAAGCATTTAAAGGGGATACACTTATTTTTCCCAAGTCTCTCAAAAGGCATCAGATCACTTCAGCTGTTTGTCAGAAGACTCATTTTCATTTTGTTGACCAAATCAGACTACATCAAAGTGAACTTCAGTAGTCTTAGGTATAATGTTCTTGTGCTAGCCATCCTTTGGGAATCTCTCTGTATCATCAAGTAGGACTTAGTTCGGCATACATGATAGTATCTTTTATGGAGAAACACAGAAGTGAAGACTTGCAGATGGAATTACAGTTTCTATGTAAGTAGGAATCACAGGGGAAATGTAACCCTCTTTGGGGGAAAAATTATCTTCAGAAAGGATTTAATTCTTTTTTATTTCTCAAAAACTTCTCCTGCATATATATATATTAACAAATATACATATATAACTATATATGTATATATGTTTATACATATATATACATATATTGTATATATTGTATACATATGTATACATATTATATATATACATATATATATATAGGCTCTGTGCTACAGTCTGCATTTTATAAATTGGCGGTAGGAGTAGAGCATGTTTCCAGATTCTAACTGCTGCAAATTTTCTCATTGCTCAAGCAAGAAGTCATCTTCTATCTGGAATACACTTATGCTCCTCTTCCTAGCCCAGGTAGCTAATGTCAATTTCACTATCGACATGTTCAAAACTAAGATTACAATTTTCTCTGAATATTAGGAGTTTTTCAACTCTTTGTAGTCCTTGTGTCCTTTGGTCTCTCCTTGACGAACATGACATGACTGCAAGATAAGAGCTGATCTCCTGAAATACTTGATTTTGGTGGTGTCACTGGGGACTGCTCACTTTCAAGCCAATTGTCCCACTGCTGTGTCCCACGGTGACATAAAGATGACACATTATACACAGAGATGGGGAGGCATTTTGCACAGACATAAACATCCACAGAAGCTTTAAAACAAGAGAAAAGGAGTCCAAATGAGTCAATGAGTTCTTCTCTTTCTGTACTTTTTTTTGTTTTGTTTTTTCTTTTTTTCTACTTTTGGAGTCCATGGAACTGCTTATAAATGATTTCAAACAGGACATGGGCAAATCTCAAATTTGTTATGGTGCCACATTGCCAAACCATATGTTACACATGGCTAGTATTTTACTGTGACTGTTTAAGAGTTGTATTTTCTTCTTTCTTTCTGGTTGAACTGTCTAAAATGAGAGTCTTGTAATTGACAGCACTACCATATATAGTTTAGAAGTTTCTTTAGAAGGTGAAATTGGTCATTGTACTGTTTGAGTTGGTGGAGACATTAAAAGGTGTACTTGCTATATTTTCAAACTAAATTTGAAATCAATATTTTTACAGGATAACTTCATGGTGGAAAAAATATTGAAAATAAAAGACTGTAGGAAGATGATCAGTGTGAAAAATGAAAAAGTACTCAAAATGTGTTGGATGACTGAAATATGTACATGTACATTAGTATAGTAGTTGAAATAAATTAATCTCAGTTAATAACAAGTCAGCTTTACTTACCTCCTCAGAATAGGGGAGTAGATGAGTCATAAGAATAGAGGAGTAATTTAAGAATATACAAAATGTTATTCAATGTGAAAGCTGCAAAGAGGTTGAGATCCTTTCAGAAAATCAAATGGTGTGGTAGTAGCAGCCAGCTGTGGGGTGCAATCACAGAATCACAGAATAGTAAGTGCAAGTGTAAGAAAGAACCAAGAACAGGATATTCCAAGCTTGTCCTATAACACTTGGTGCCTGAAGTTGTTGAGAGAGATAAGAAGAAATGCAGAAGAAAGGTGATGAGAAAGTACTGTTTGTATTAATGGAGTCTACAATTTTCATGCTCAGTCTTCTGAGATGTGCTCTACAGGAAGCTTCATAGAATTGTTTTAATGGAAACAAACAGATGTTCTAAGCATGTATGTGCAAAAGGAACAAAATGCTTTCTTCTTCTTTTTTTTTTTTTTTTTTACTAGCAAAAAGAAGTGTGTCATTATGCTAAATGAGACAGAAAAACGGAGTTTGAAAGACTTGGCACTTGTTCAGATTTGACAAAACAAGCAACCTCTTGAACAGTGAAGGGTTCAAACCATTCACTGGTTTGAACAGTGATGGAATATAAGTATTGCACACATAGATGTCAGCATAAAATGCTCAGTGTTTTCAGGATGTGCACAAAAGTAGAGGAAAACCAAGTCACTAGTTATTGTGATGGTTTGATTTTACATAAATACATTCGCAAAATGAAATAATAATTATTCATCCTAATTATAGCACAGTGTGGGTTATATTCATCTACATATGCCTGTTCAGATGATGGAACAGCCAGCCTTTTCCTTGCATGTGGATAAAAGAAAAGATGAAGCAAAGCAAAAGAGAAGATTTTCTCTTTTCAGTGACAGAAGGGAAAGATGGTACTTCTATGTTTGCAAGATATGTGCTTAGCAGGTCGAGGACTATGAGTTGATGCAGCTGAGGTGAAATAAATTCAGACTCTCAAGGATGAGCAAAACAGGAGCTATTTCTCCATTCAGATGGAGATAGAGGACAGGGAAGGAATGAGATAACCTTTGTTCTACTTTCACTGTTTACAGCTCAAGAAACTCAATCTGTCTTTCATAAAGAAGTAGGAATCCTGCAAACTCTTGCACATTATCTCTCTATTAATCCACCTACCAAATCCTTGGCATTAGTTGATGTATCACTTCAAAAGTGAAAGTATCACAGAATCACAGAATGGCCTAGGTTGGAAGGTCATGAATCTCCAACCCCCCCTGTCACAGGCAGGGTCACCAACCTCCACATTTAATAGTAGACCAGGCTGCCCAGGGCCTCATCCAACCTGGCCTTGAACACCTCCAGGGACGGGGCATCTACAACCTCTCTGGGCAGCCTGTTCCAACACCTTACCACTCTCATAGTAAAGAAGTTCCCCCTGACATCTGACCTAAATCTTCTCTCCTTCAACTTTAAACCATTTCCCCTTGTACTGTTGTTATCTACCTTTTCAAATAGTTGACTTCCCTCCTGTTTATAGGCTCCCTCTAGGTACTGGAAGTCTGCAATGAGGTCACCCCGCAGCTTTTTTTTCTCCAGGCTGAACAAGCCCAGCTCCTTCAGCCTGTCCTCATAGGAGAGGTACTCCAGCCCTCTTATCATCATTGTGGCCCTCCTCTGGACTCTCTCCAGCAGCTCCCTGTCTTTCTTGTACTGGGGGCTCCAGACCTGGGCACAGTGCTCCAGATGGAGCCTCACAAGGACAGAGTAGAGAGGGACAATCACCTCTCTGTCCCTGCTGACCACCCCTCTTCTGATGGAGCCCAGGATACCATTTGCTTTCCGAGCTGCAAGAGGACACTGCTGGCTCACGTTAAGTTTTTCATCCACCTGGACCCCTAGGTCCTTCTCTGCTAGGCTACTCTCAAGGACTGCTCCTTCCAGCCTGTATACATGCCTGGGATTTCTCCAGTCCAAGCGCAAAACCTTGCACTTTGCTGTGTTGAACCTCATTAGATTCACCCAGGCCCACCATTCCCTCCGAATGGTGTCTCTTTCTTCTACTGTGTCAACTGCACCACTCAGCTTGGTGTCATCAGCAAACTTGCTGCACTCAATTCCGTCACTGATGTCATTGATAAAGTTAACTATGTTTTTTTCAAGAATACAAATGCAGTATTTCCAATTCAAATAAGTCCCAGATTTACAAGACTACTTCAACAGGTACATGGTATACACTTGTAGGTGGTGAAAGTCAACATCCACAAGTATCTGAATTTGTAGTGTTTCTAAATGCATGTCAGTTACACTTTCAACTTACTGAGCAAAAATAATGGCAACATTTGATTTAATAAAACCTTAAAACTTTTCACCTTCTTGTGGGGCCGGATGTTGGAGTTTTGAGAATCAAATCCAAGAAGCCCCTCAGAACTTAGAATAAATAATGTAGGATTCATAGGAAATGTGGGAGATATGGTAACTGCAAGTTCAAAATGATCTGGCCTATGTCTTAATTTGTACGTTATACATATAGAAACCTTACCTCAAGGTTAAAAAAAAAGACTACAGTAAACCTCAAAGAAAATAATCCAGTCTGTCAGATTTTGAAAACCCTTTACAGTGTATACAGTAGACAGTGTTGTATGCCAGTATAGCAGTGTTTCTCAGAATCAGGAACTGAACAAGGTTAGCTTGGCTTTACTCATCACAGAGGGCAGCAAGATTGTCTGGAAAGAGGACCATGCACCGTTACAACTCATCCTTCAAATTCTTTGCAAAGAGCAAGATCAATCCTGCTCTGGGGGAAAATGTACCTTTGTATGTAAAGAGACTTTTTCATATATATCTTCTTTGTTTCTCTGGAAGACATAGTTACCTGAATGAAAATACTTGCAATTTGAATGTATGGTCTAAAATCAGAAGGGAAAACAGTGGCATTACTTTAGTAAAAGAAAATAATACAAAGTGACAGTAAACACTCAAAATGATTTGTGTAACTTCTGTCACCAAGCAGTGCCACAGAAGATGGATGATAAAACTCATTGAGCTTTTCTGTTTCCCAGGTAAACAGCTGAAGGAAATGTGTTTGTCTTCCTCTGTTCTTGCCCTAGGGTGTTTTGATTAATATTGACATCATCAAGACCTATGCTAGTGGACCAGAAGAATAACATATTCTAGTGACTAATCTAATAGTGACAGCAGCAGATAGCCTGATTTCAACATAGCGGAATATTTTTAGTGAATTTCTCCTGAGCCCAAAACTGAAGGCAGCACTTGGCAAGAGTCATCACTCACCATAAAATCAGCTGCGTAACTCTGAAAACTTTTGAACAGATGTAACAATATATTCTTACTTTAGCATTTCACCATCAGTTTTAAAGATAGCTCAATTTTTAAATTCAACTTCTTTGGGCAAACTCATTCTTCATAAATAGCTGTCTATCCATCATATTAAATAAACAAGATCATATTAATAAAAGCAAACAGCAGCTTTGGTACACCTACAGAATCAAAATTGCATGACACTAGAACTGAGTATACTAAATTTGTTTGCTCTCCCTTTCCCCTTTTTTTTGGGCAACTCCTCATTCTTCTAGTTGTAGTGGAAGAGTTGTTTTACATCAACAGATACTGATGGGCAAAGCAGACATTCCCCTGCAGCTGAAAATTATGTTGGCAGGAAACAGCATGTTTCTCAGCGGTGCTGAAGGGGCTCTGCTTTAGCATGGGTTACAGGATACGATCTTGTTTATGCAGTGAAGAAAGATAGCATCCCATAGTATCTTCCACACCTTCTGTGCATCATAGCGGCAATCATTCAGAGGTTTGTGTTATATTCTTCCTTTTCATACAGGTAGGAAGGCAGAGAACATAAGAGAAGGACCAAGCTTTAGCTCTTTTCAAAGTATCATTTCAAATTGAAATGATCTGCATTGAGGAAAGAATAATTTGTTATGAGGAAAGCCATGACACATGCTTTCTATCCTGAATCAAAAAGAGAAGCCATGAATTCGGTGAAATGTCACAGATTAGATTTACCTCCTCGGGCTTATCCTGGATTTTGTAAACCTCGCTCATGGGAAGAAAGGTGAGGCTCAGTCTGGTCACCTAAATATCAGTGTTGAGGGGTGAAGGAGCAGAGCTCATTAAATGATGCAGAGGAAAGGTTTTGGGGTGAATAAGTGGCATGCCTGAAAGGAAACAATGCAGTAGTTCCTTTCAGTGTAATCTCACAGTTTGCTGTGTTGGGGTCTCGAGCTGAAACAGAAGTTTATGTTCATTGGTAAATAGGAAAAAATCTAAAAGTAAGCTTCCTACCAACATGAATTGTTCCTGAATTGGGAGAAAAAATGATAAAGGCTTTAATAGAATTTTACAATCTGCTTTCACAGTCATTCTTATAGCATGCATTTTTAAAACACTACATTGAGCATTTCTATTAGATTTCTGAAAGTCATGTTTGATGTCATTTCACTTGAGCATGCAGCTCGTATTTGTCTGCATAACACAGCTTAGATATCCAAATTCAATTAGAACTCAATGTAAATATTTCAATCCAGTTATTACTACCAATGAAGCACACGGATAAATATTTCCAGACAACAGTGTCATTCAATATTACACATAATTCATTGCACTTGGAAGACAATCACAGTTTATATGAGCTTGTGAGTTCTTCATGCAATAAAATGGATATCAAAATTAGTTTGTATTACCACACTGTAGGCAGGTTATTATAATCAGCTGGCTAAGACCCCATATGGCCACATGGATGGGTAATGTCAGGCAGATGTCATTCTCTCATTTTAGAGAATAAGAAAACAAACTCTTCTTCTATTCAGATAAATAGCTCTATCTGCTTGACTGACATTTGCCATTCTGATGCAGATATTTATGTAGTCACTTTAAAATCTGGCCAAGGGACCTAAGGGGAGCCAGCTGAGAGCAACTAACTATTTTGTAATTAGACAATACATTTTGTTTACTTTCACTTATCTATCCTAGATTTCTTCCTTCTGTCTCACTCAGTGACTACCTCTGTGAAACATCCTGAACAGTGCTTAAATCTCTGGTTATGCTGGTCTCATTAAAGAGCATTTTTGACATACACAAAGCATGTGAGTCCATCTCTTCTGCCAACCAAAATGTTTTAGAGACAGCGAGGATCATCCCTCTTGTTATTCCAGTGGGTGACCACTTTCAATACATAAGTGATTCTATGAAGCTGGGGAAGGAAAGAATGTTTTTTTTCTAATGCATGTCACTGTTGTGTGGTGGTGTGATAGGTTCACCTCCCAGACCTTAGTGAATAAATTCTATCAGGTTTTGGGAATAGAGACCTGATCTCTCAGCAGAAAAACATTTCTCAAGACATATACATTTATCATTTACCCAGCAGCCACAATCCCAAATCAAAGTCTCATCACTACTTCTGCTTGTGAGACACCTCCACTTCTACGTGTAGGCATGGGCAAAACTATCAAGCTCCCAGTTTCCTGCTGCTAGTGAGCTATGTGGAGGTGATGCCCTTCAGCCAGGTGCTTCCTGTGTATACCTCACTGGTTAGAAGACCTGATGTTATTAGCAAAAATCCTGACATATTTAAGTCACAAGCACAGTCTACAAAGGAAAATCAGTGAATAGCTTGATGTTGTCTCCCTGGATAGATTCTTAGGTCAGAAGATTGGCAGCTATGCTGGTCAGGGCTCTAGCATTAAGGACCTTTGGGCACAGATAATTTTCTGTTTGGCTGTAATTTTTTAATGATGAATATTACAGGAGACAACAATGTCAGTCAAAATTACTCATAATTCACTGTACTTGGAAGACAATCATTTTATATGGGCTTTATATGAGGTGGTGGATGACTAACTAAGATGATTAACTTGCTTAATTCAAATTGTCCTGGTAGGAAAGAGATTTTAACAGAATATTTCATGAATTTCAATAGAGTAATGTCTGAAAGTGATGTTTGTCTTTTTGTTTTAACAAGCTACCTTTAATAAACATATCTTAAAAAGCAAGTCTAAAGGGCAGAGAAGCATATTAGACATATTTCTTTGCAGACTAAATGGACACAGAACTCAGAAATGAAGAGCTCAAATGTCAACAGTTCCCAAATGCAAATTCTAAGTAACATAAAATCTCAGAATAGGGAAGCCATCCTTCTATTTTGCTACTTCTATTTCTATTTAAGTACAAAACCATTAGTACATACAATTATTTTAAGGACAGGGCTGCTTTTTGTTTGTTTGTTTGTTTCATTTTTGCACTGTTGGCAAAAATTAGTATTTAATGAGTAACTCAGACAACTTTGTATAAAACACACCAACACAACACCAGTATTGCAAAGGCTTTACTAATAGTTTAATTTTATACAACCGCACATATGGCATTTGATGTGTAAAGTCTCAGATACTGACTTGATTCTTGAATCTCAGTGAGTGCGTTGTAATAGCCAAACTTACAAAAAATGTTCTTCAGACACTCCTTTTTATTTATTTATTTGAAAGTGTCAGTTGATGGAGCCAACAAATCCTTGTGCTTCACACCTATTCCTCCGATTTGCTACAGAAAGGTAACTTGGGACACATGAAAATTAGCCTTTAAA
>PPHD01019377.1:0-14128 GCA_002909625.1 Bambusicola thoracicus | reverse complement strand
GCTGGGGGGGGGCAGGCGGGGAGAAGACACTGGGGTGGCATGGGGACATGGGGACATGGGGGTGTGGGACACGGGGACACAGACATGGGCAGGGGGGTGTGGAGGTGGTGAGAAATGTGGAGCCAGGTGCAGGGAGCAGGAGGAAGCGTGGCTGCCTTGTGGGACAGTGTGGAACAGAGGGGAGTGGGAAACCCTTGCGCTGCATTCAGAGAGCCAAGTGCTGGGCTGGCCCTGCCGTGCTGCCTGCAGGGAAATCACACGCAGGCTCTCTGGGGAAAATGTGGGCACTCAGAAAGTGTTGGGTTTGCTTTATTTCTCCGAATCTCTCTGGGAAGATGATTCTGAGAGGAGAGAAAGCACCAGAAGCTGTGCCCAAAAAAAACCCCAAATCCATCTGATTATGAATGAATTTAATTAACCGCCACACTCCCTTTTACTGGGGCTGCAGCAATAGGCAGCTTTATGCAGCTCCTGTCTCCGCCATCCTCAACACTTCGGTGCATATTTCAAGGGGAAGGAGGAGAGCCCCGACTAACTCAGCACCTCTCTGCTGTTTCCTCAGTGTGTGTGCAGGGGATGCTGGGCTCCTGTGGCTGTGCCAGGTCCTGTCCCTGGAAGTGGCACCCAGCAGTGCTGCTCCGAGCACTGGGAGTCCCTGCATAGGGTGGGATGTGGAACGCAGTGCTCTGTGTGTGCTCTGTGTGCTGCAGCCGGCGCTGCTCAGCCCATGGCACACGTTGCAGCTCCCACGTGTCCTTTGCCTGTGAAGAGCCCCATTACAGTGCATTAATAAACCATGACAGGTTACCTTTCTTCTCTAAAATAGTACAACAGCTTTTCAAACACACAAGTAATGAAATTTTTATTGCAGTCAACCTGATCTCCTGCCGGCCTGTTGTTCGAGGTGGCTCGGAGCCCACCCAGAGCCCACTGAGCTGCCACCAGAATCTGAGTGGCTGCTGAGAGGTACGGCATGGGCTCTCCAGCTCCTCTGTGGGGCTGCTCCAGGCCGATTGCTTTCATTTTTCAGCCTTTTGATGCATGCGTACACGGTGCCCTTGCACGGCCCTGGGCTCCCAGCTCTGCAGATGATGGTGCTCCTGCAGCCATGGGGCGGTGCAGGGGGGGATGGTGGCTGCGGGATGCTCTGTGCAGGGTGACAAGCAGCAGCTGCTGCCTGTCATGAGGATGTGTCCAGAGCCCTGCAGTGATCCTAGGGCAGTGCTGGGCTGGGACTGGGTGCCAAGACAACACCAGAAGCCCAAGTGATGCTCCGGTATGCAGTGAAAAATGGTCCTATTGCTCTTTCCATGCTTTGGCTTAAATAAAGTGCAATGAAGCAGCACAGAGCATGCCTTTTACTAACTCCATCCAGGCAGTGTTAAGACATGAAGCTAAAGAATGTGTAATTCAGTTTATCTATGTTATTTATGCAGAGGAGGGTGAGGAAGTAAGGTGTGAAGTCCTCCCATCCCTGCCCAGAGCCAAGGTTGCCTAGCCCTGTGTCGCCTGGGGCCTGAGCCACTGCTCATTATGGGATGCACCACGACAGCTCCAGCCAGAAGTTCCCATTAACTGCCCTGGGGATGCTTCATTACACCAAGGGGGAGGCGACGAGCACTGGGATGGTGGATGCTGGGCACCCAGCGGGAGTCTCCAGCTCCAGCTTTGCTGCCAACTCCTCCAATTTCCCCCTGGAAATTGCTTCTGTCAATATTTTAATTTCATTTGGGCTGCACAGGCAGAGGCGGAGGCAGCGTGTCCTCAGCAGATCATCCATCACCCACTCCAGATCTCGGTGGGTGCCCGCCATGGGAACTGTCTGCAGCTCTGGGCTGGGGCAGAGCAGTGGGGCAGAAGCGGCGGTGACAACAGAGCCACCAGGCTCCAGCACAGCCCCACTGAGCCCAGCAGATCCATACAGCATGTGGGGCTGGGATGGGCTCTGATTGCTGCTCCCATTTCTCATGTCTCCTGCAGATGCCATTTCTGTCGATGAGGAACGTTTAACTGGGGGAAAGAAATGAAGTCCTAACCAGATGGCGGGGCTAATAAATTGCTCGGGAAAAGCAAGCTAGTGCTTGCAGCATGTGCCTCCCCTGCACATCTATTGCAGAGTGCCAACAGAAATCTGTCTCAGGAATTATTTCAGAAGGGTAATTTCTGTTTCCCGGTTGCTTTCATACATTAGAAATATCTGAAATGCCTCCAGTTGGTTACCAGCGGTGAGGAGCAGCCAGGGGCTGCCATGTATGAGGAGCACTAAAAGAAAATAAATTAGCCTCTTGCACTCAGCCCTTCCTCAGCTGCTGAACCACAAGTGTTGAGCGGCTGTTGCTTAAGTAACGACCAGAATAATGAGGAGAAGAAGCTCCACCAGGGAATATTAACTCGGAGCAGCAGCGTTTTCTCTCCTTTTGAAGCTGCTTCCAGGTGTGGCTGTGCTGCGTGTCCCATGCTTGGTGGTGATGCCTCTCCTTTCCCTGCTCCCACCTGACCCCACAGGTCCCACTCCTCCCCATCGCATAGGCATGAGGCCTCGCATCCTGCACCAGTTGGGCTGTGCTGCCTGCCCTGTGCTGCCGGGCCTGGCTGATCCCAGCAGGGACATTTCCCACTGCTTTTGTGCTGCTTTGTTCACAGGGTGCTCACACGCTGTCCTGCAGCCCTGTGTCACCCTGCCCAATGCCCGCTGGTGACATGTGTGAGCTGTCACACTGCCAGGAGCACCTGAAGGAAATGAGCCCCTCCAACAGTGTACAGCAGAAGCACTGACAGTGCTCAATTCCTCTCTTTCCTCTCCAGTCCCTCTCTCTCTCCTGGCTGTTTCAGTCACCTGGGGAACATTCCCCTGACCTACTGCTGCTATTAGGATCCACTAGCAGTTACATGGGGGGGCAGATCTGAGCACCGCTTTGTCTCCCAGCATGCGATTAATGATGGAATTCCCCTTCCCATCAGCAGCTCATTGGGCACCTGTTGCACTGCAGCTGCCCTCAGGAGGATGTGTTCATTTAATGTGACATCTCAGGGACAAACAGGTGTTCTTCTGCCAAAAAGAGGCAATAAAGCAAACCTAAATGGGGCCATAACTTCTCTTTGCATTGTTTCTCTGCAGTGCCCTTCTCCATCCCTTCCAACACGTGAGCAATGGCTCGGCAGTCACCCCACCAAGGAAGAGCATGCTCTATGTGAGGTGAGTCTCAGCTCTTTCCCCCGTGGTAAGCATCACGGGAGCTCCCAGCCCTGAGTTTTGCAGTGGATGCCACGGGCCGGGGGGATGCAGGGCACCGTCAGCCACACAGATGAGCGTGGTTGCATTGAGCATCCTTGCTTGGGCGGCAGGGCCTGATGCTTTGCAGGTGAAAAGATAAATGACAATACCCTCCATCAAAATTATTATGGCACTGTCCCTCAGCGCCAGCAGTCCAGAGCTGTGCAGTAGTTTTCTGCCTTGTTTTTCCCCTCTAACAAGGAGCAAGCCACACAGCACAGCTCTGGCCACCAGGCACCCGGGCACGGCTCTCCAGCACGCAGGCAGCCCGCGCTAATTGCAGCACAGCTCATGTCAGGGCTGAAATTGCGTTAGCAGGTTGGGGGCTGGGGGACGGCGCTGGCATTAAGAACCCTCCGTGCTCTGATTATTTCTACTGAGATACACGTCTGAACGAGCTTGTCAAGTGAAATTTTCTGTCTGGTTAGAAATGGATTTTCGAGCTTCTTGCTCACATGTAAACATTTTTAGTGGTCCCCAGCCAAAGCAGAGCAGCAAAGCAAACATCAGAGCGAGCAGACCCAATCCCTTCAGGGAAATCATCAGCCGCAGAAGGAAACAAAATGCACGATGGCTTCAAAAGACATCCATTAAACTGTGTGCTGGAGTGATTCATGGCGCTGGTAGTTAGGGTTTAATTAGATCTTAATCACGTAATTTTATCTTTGTTTTAGAAATTAGAGCTTAATGACTGCATTGCTCTCACAACAGTGCCGTAACTAAACATGGTGATAGCGCATGGCAGCACTGCAGCGGGCAGAGATGGGACGGAGATTATCTGCGCTCTCAGATCATTATTTCTTTAATAAAGTGTTTGGATCCACAAGAAGCTGGCAGTGCTGGGGGAGCCAGGGAGGCTGAGGGCTGCTGGAGGAGGAGGGGAGGTACCGTGGCCCCATCCCAGGAGCAGCAAGGGGAGATGCTGCGTGATACCGAGGGATGGAGCGAGGCTCGTCCTTCTCTGCTGCTGGGAGCCCCTGTGCCTCCCAGCTCCATGTCCCCCCTGTCCTTGGGCCCTGCCGTGCCCCTGCCGCAATGCCTGCCCCCTCCCCCTCCTGTTTGTTATGCCACATCAGCCATTGAACTCATTACTGTGGCAGATTATAGGTCCCCAGGTAATCACGCATATTCAGATAATTACTAGCAGACCCTCTAATAGGAATGAACTCAGCTGAATCCATTCAATCTCTGAGTAAATATTTATACCTGAGCTATCCTTATTGCCAGCCCTGCAGCATGCGGGCATTGCTGCCATCACTGCTGCACACACGGGCTGCAGAGAGCAGCACCACCATCACCTCTGTCCCTGCACCCCTGGAGCCGTACAGCTGCTGTTGGGTGGGCTGGGACCATCCCCGTGGCCATGCACTGCCACCTGAGCCTTTGGAGACCTGTGCCTTCAGTTTCCTTGCAGGGAATGAGGGGCAGCATTTCCTGGTCGGTGCTGAAATGCTTTTGTTGGGAGCATTCACAGCTGTCCCTGCGCTTAGTGCCCACCATTGACTCAGCATGGCAGTGCCCTGGCTGCAGGGAGCCATCCTAATTGGGCATCTGGCTAATTAGCCGTCAGATGATGAATAATGCAGCGATGCCCAGACTTCAGTGCTGTATTGATACCATCACATCCTCTCATTTTCACATGCTCTCGTTCGCTGGAGCACTGAACAGAGCTCATGGAAGAACCTGGAAAACCATCATAGTGAATTAACCGTGCCCATCGGTGTGCCGGGTGGCAGGAGGTGCTTATGTCATTGTGGCTGTGCCTGTGCCTCTGGGGGTTCACCTGGCTCTGCACAGCTGGGCACCAGCACTGGCACTGCTGGGGACGGTGGTACCACTGGGGATGGTGGCACCGTATAGGGCTGCTTTGACAGCACACTGCTGTTGGCTGCTGCAGCCTGGTAAAATACAAGGAAGGAGCCTGACCTACTTGAATGTACTGCCATCCCAGCTCTTGCCTGAGCATTAATCATTTCCAAGGGGTTAGAGGTTCCTGTTAATGAGCGCATTTATTTGTTGCCCGGCTCCTCTTGGGTGGAGAGAAAGGCTGTTAGAACTCTGTGTAACTCAGTGCAGAGGCACAGGTGGGTGGGAGTGGGAGCAGTCAGCACCGGGCATTGGGCAAGCACTGCGTGATGAGAACTGAGCACAGAGGGAAGCAGGACGGGACCTGGAGCTGACATCCTGCAGGGTAATTCCTGAGAGCATCACAGGAGGGGCTTTGGAGTGACCCGGGGATGGGGTGGATGTGGTTCCTAAATGAATGGGACCCCACAGAAGGCCTCCTTCAGAGGAGCACGATCAATATATACACTGTACCTCACAGGCTCACATAAAAGAGAAATCAGATTGACTTCTGCAGTAGGAAGGGAGCAGCGGGTCCATCTGTGGGTCTGTCTGTGGTTCTGACTGTGGCTCTGTCCATCATTGGGTCCATCTGCCTGGCCCAGCAGCAACCCGGAGCCACAGAGCTCTCGAAGGGAGAGGGATGAGGCTGAGGTTCCCCCCGGCTCTAAGGGTCTCGCTTGGCTCCTGCTCCCTGCTGCAGCCAATAAACATGGAGCCAGCAGTGAAGGTGAATTATATTAATTAAGAAGAAGTTAATGAAATTTTCTCACCGCTTACGGATACGTGATCCCACTTCAGTCTGAGAGATGAAGGCTGCTTCTCGAGCAACTAAAAAGACTGCGGCATCATCCAACATGCAGCCCAGAGCTGCGTGCTGCAGTGTGGTGCTCATGGCTTGGACACCTCAGCCCCTGGTGCCACCAGGAGAGGAGAGCAGCTGAGTGCCCGCAGCATTGTGCCTGCAGCTGCATGCTCACAGCCACCTCCGGCCTTTGCTGGGGTCTTGACATGAAAGGACAGGTTTCCTCTGACCCAGCATGGCTCAAGAGCTCTTCAGCATAAACAGGACCGGGGACCACTTAAGTCGCATTCGTTACGTTTAAGTATTTACGAGCTGATAAATATTAAACAGCCACTTCATGGGGCTTCAAGCCTGAGTGATCCAATCACAACACCGAGCATGCGATGGTTGCAGGGCTGCAGCACAGGGGGGCTGTGGCAGTGCCCTGAGCCCTGCAGCCCCACAGGGGTACACGGCCCTGGTCCTGCAGCAGCACGGAGGGAGCAGGCAGCCTCCTGCCCTGGGAGAACCCGTCCTGAGCTGTGCTGCAGGGGCAGCTCTGTGTCACCGTGCACTGAATGTGAGTACTGACATCCATGGCTGCAGCCTGATCCCCACCTCGCGTGCAGCTGGATGCAGCGCTCTGAACTTGGCACGCATGTTAACCGAGTCACCCAAAGGTTGCCGTGCCATTCTGTCCACAGATGTTTCCATCAAGCCACGATGCACTCTGCAGCACAGCACTCTGCTGCCCTTAACCAAAACATAGGGGACAGGAACAGCATACCCATAAAAATCATACAGCGGCTGTTACGATTTATGTGCTGGCTTATAAAGTTCACCCCTAAAGCATTTTCCTACCACCCATTAAGA
Organism: Bambusicola thoracicus; assembly: GCA_002909625.1. NCBI lineage: Eukaryota > Metazoa > Chordata > Aves > Galliformes > Phasianidae > Bambusicola > Bambusicola thoracicus. Next base: position 7,352 of record PPHD01019377.1, on the reverse strand, counting down.
CCATTTAATCACATGGGTGCTGCTCAGGACCGCGGCTGTACAGCACAGGAAATACATCTGACAAAGCCAATTATCTTGGGCCGCCCTGCGCATCCCCATCTCACGGGGCTCTGTGTGGGTGCCATTGGCACTGGCTGCCCCTACTGTATGGATGTGGGCCCAGCACTGCCCCACACTCTGACCAGCCCCTGCCTGGCTGCAGCCCTGCTGCCTGTTGCTGTACAGGATGGATGGGAGCCCGTGCCAGCCCTGACCCCCATGCACCTCCTCCTCCCTGACTCTGCACGTGCTTATGGGCGCTCCCAGCACTCACTAAGCCAGGGCTTAGGGCTGATTTAGCCACTGGGAGGGGATTAGTCCCTCTAATCTGGGTTGCTTGAAATCGTGCCGTGCACCAAAGGGCTCTGTGCTGTGTGCTCAGGATCCAGTGGCATTTGGGAGCCTGGGGGGACACAGCTCTGTGCTGGCACCTGCTGTGGCACCCAGGTCCCTCCTGCAGCCCCTCTGCACAGCGCTGGCATTGCCGTGTGCAGGTCGCCTGCTTGAATGCTTTTTAAGCCATGTTTTAAGAGCTTCTAACGTGATCGGCATCATCAGCACAGCCTTTCCTGAGCCCTCATTTGCCTACCTCTTGGAAATTTAATACCTGATGCAAGCCCATTTCTGCTCCCTACATTTGTAAGGACAAATGTAGAGTAATTGTTTGATATTGCAGTGGTTTCCCCATCCTCCAGCTCTAGTTTCTCACTAATATTGCATTGTTGGGGGAATCAATCTAGCCCAGTACCTTCTGCTTCCTTGGAGTGGATTGGAAATGGCTTTTTCACTGCAAGCCTGGGATTTGTGACTCTTGCTGTGAATGTTTTTTTTTCCTTTAAAGGAAAAAATCATATGAGAAGATATCCCATCTTCCTGATAATCCCCCCTTGGCCACCACCTGCCCACAGCTGTCCCCGGGCCACGCCGCTGGGTGCTCCCTGGCTCCTGCATCTGCTACTGGACGATGGTGGGAGGGATGCAGGGAGGGTGCTGTCAGATTGCCATTAATTACCTCTGAGCTGTTCTCATCAGCGTTCTTTGCACAGGAATCAGTCCCAGGAAGGCTCAGGAAGAGCAGACCGGCACTGGCACTGACTGCCCAGGCAGGTGGTGGAGTCACCATCTCTGGAGGTGTTCAATAACTGTGGAGATGTGCACTGAGGTACACAGCTGGTGGGCATGGTGGGATGGGCCGGAGTTGAGCTTGGTGATCCCAGAGGCCTTTTCCAACCTTAATGTTTCGATGATGCTATCTATGGTTCTATGGGCACGGGGCTGCCTTCAGGCAGGGCAGGCTGCAGCTCGGGCTCTCGCTGGGATTTAGATGCTAGTGGTAAATTGCAACCTTTGACAGAAACACCTGAGATTTACTGCGAAAATCAATAGATGATTCAAACAGTCCAACACTCGGAAAGGCAGATAACATCTCTCCAACATGAGCTGCTGTTGATATGCACGACCAGTGGTGCCTGTTACTGTGACTGCTAATAGCCTGCTGAGATGGAGTGCCGTAGGACGGGACACGGCCATGAGTGCACAATCACAGCACAGATCTGCCCTGTTGTGCCTGGCCATCTCAGTGTGGCTCCTGGTGTCATGACTGGAGTTGAGCCCCATGCCCAGCTCTGCAGGGCCTACTCCCTCCCTCTTGTGCTGTCCCTGGGTCTCCACCTGCAGCAGCACGGCTGGGAGCAGGATGCCATGGGGCTGCCCCAAACACAGAGGTGGTTGCCCTAAGAAAAGCCCATGCATAAGGACCAGTGGTAGCCGCTTTTATTTACACAAGGGATCACATGCTGAACAAGGACGCTAGTGCCACTAAAGTACCCGTAACAGCAGGATTCTGTGCTTTATTCACAGGACAAAATATCGGTACAACATGTTTCAAAGACGTTTTGTTTCAAGCAGATACATCTCACCCTCCTGACGGCCACGCTGCTCTGCAGGGACAGAAAGCAGTGGGCAGCAGAGCCCTGCCTGTCCTGGGCACGTCCCCTGTTCCGGGTGCCCGGTTCCCTCTGGGGTGCTGAGGAGGGACATACCCTGGCAGTGGGGCCATCACCACAGCACCACCACACGGGGCTCCACAGCTGTGCATTGGGATGGCAGCACCTGTGGCACATGCCCTGAAGCTGCAGCGGGACACTGTGATCCTGGCCCCGCTCACCTTGCAGTAGCCTGGCCCCCTCCTGCCGTGCCGTGGCTGCAGGAAGGATGGGTCTGGTGCAGGTCCTGGCCTTGCTCCCCCACTGCCCCGTGGAAGGCTGCAGCTCACGTCACCGCAGCTCCGCTCCCGGCTGCTCATTCCCACCTGAAATCCTGCCCGACTGTTTCATAGAACTTGATGTTGTAAGGTCTGTAAAAGTCCCGAAGCTGCTCTATCACCTCGGGGTCTATCTGCACGTGAGTCCTCCCCTTGGATTTACCCAGGCAGCGCGGTGAGCTGTTGCTCTCCGTTTTTTTCAGGCAAGGAAAGCCTTTTGTCTTGTTGAAGTAGAAGTGCTTGTCGGTGATGACCCGCCGGATGCCCAGGAAGTCCTGCACTTTGCCCATCTCTCCAGCCGGGTCGGTGATCAGCTTCTCCCCGCTGACAAAGTGGATCTGAGAGAGGGGGAAGTACTGCAGCCAGCTCTGCAGGTGCACGGCGTACATCCCGATACGGATGGCGTTCCAGGAGGTGTCCACCAGGCCCAGGCTGCGGTTGCGGAAGGACAGCCCCTCGAAGGTGGGGATGTCGGGCTTCTTGGAGAGCGTCTGCGTGTAGTCCGAGATGGCGCGGGTGACGGGGTTGCGCACCACCACGATCAGCTTGGTGTCCCGCGACATGTTGAAGATCCGCCGTGGGGCCTCCTTGGTGACAAAGTAGCTGGGGGTCTTCTCCACCGTGATCTGGCTGTCGAGTGTGCGTGGCATCAGGCTCCTGCAAGCAGAGAACGTGGTGGTGAGGAGTAGAACGAGGCTGGCAGGGTGTCCTTTCCCAGCAGGACCAGAGGGTAGGACGACACAGCTCCCTCCTGCTGTGCTGCAGGGGCTGCCCCAGCCATGTCCTGTCCCAGCTCCTGCGGGGCTGCACCTACCTGGGACACTCAGCCCCAAGGGCCCAGAGCCAGGCAGGACAGAGGGGAGGGCAGTGCCCTGGAGAGGTGCCGTGCAGCAGCTGTGGCTGCTCCCTCTCCACTGTTGCTGAATTCACCAGCTTCAGGGCAGTGTGTGGGTTCACCCTGCAGCCATCTGCCCTGATTGCTGCCATGGCATTAACCATGGCAAAAACCTCTGTGGAGCCCTCAGTCCATTCATCACATATGACTACACTGGTTGCCATTTCCAAAAGAAATTACAGCTGTTCCTTCTGGAACTGTTGCAATTGCCCCTGCCATGACTGCATTACAGCACTGCTGGGCATCACCAGTGAGAGCCAAGTGCCAGCCCCAAGTGCAGCCCCACTCCATGGGGACACAGCTTCCTCCACCTATGCCTGGCCCCCAGCAGCCCCACGCAGCCCTGGTGCCCATCAGTGGGAGAAGGCAGAGCCGCAGGGCTGGGAGCGCTGGGGCAGGCAGCCCCGCTTAGTGCTAATTAAATCATTTGCTTTGACGCGTGAACATCCAAATCAAATAAAATCTAATGGGATGGAAAGATTTATAAATTGGCCTTGTACTACCAGAGTCAACCATTAGATCTGTTGCAGCAGGAGGGCAGGGTGCCTGCACTGTGCCAGGAGCTGGCACCAGTTCCCTGGGGCTCACTGGCGCTGTGACAGCACTGGGCATATGGGGGCATTGCCGTCAGCAGCACGGCCAGGGAGAGAGGAGAGGGAGACCCAAAATCTGACTGAGGGGTCAGGGATAACACCTGTACTGAGGGCATTCTTTTGGTTGGGCTGTGAGCAGAATAGCCTCTCCTCCACCTTCAGGGCTTTGGAAGGAACAAGTGTAGAATGGTGCTGGACACAGATGGCTGCAGCACTGCCCAGCACTCTGGGCACGCACCAGGGAGTACACCCCAAGGGCCTCCTGTGTTCACAGGCACTTTACGTTTCAATTATGTTTATTGCTCAAAAGCATCTGTTACTTCTTCCATTCTGCAGTGGAAGTTAGTGGCTCGCTGATTACAATTCAGTTGTGAGCTGTAAGGCACAAGCAGATGCTGCCTGGGGAGAGCTTTACGGTGAGCTCTGAGATGTGCCTCCACGAAGGCTTTGCTGGCAACAAACCCTGCGTGCTGCAGCCAGGGACCCACTGCAGCTGCTGGGTGTGGGGGTTGTGGCCCCCAGGCCTCCTGCAATAGGACAGGCAAAGCCAAGGGGCTGCATGGGAGTGCGAGTGAACCAGGGCAGCGAGGTGCAGGAGGAGCTGGTGCAGCAGTCATCTTAATAGAGTTGGATCTATTGATGTGTGGGCTCGCCCAGTAAAGCCTCAGGACAGAAGCAGTCACAGAAAGCAAACATCAGCAGCTCTGCCTGCAGCCGTTCCACTGGGGAGCGCAGGCACTGCTTTATTCATGGGATAACCCTGCATGGCCATGCCTCCTCCTGGCTCACTGCAGCATGGCTGAGTGGAAAGATGCACACGCCTGCTGGCTGCAAGCAGAGACCTTCTGGGAGGGAACCTTCAGCCCAGCACCCACCGCAGGGTCCCCAATGCAATGTCCCCAGTGCAATGTTCTCAGGCCCCAGCACTGCGTATGAGCTGCAGACAGAAACCCAACGGCAGATCCAGCCCAGAGGGGACTCTTCGATGGCACCACCTGGGCACGGTGCTGCTGGTCCTGCAGCTCTCACCTGCACTTGACCACTTCCTTCGTTTGAAAGAGGACTAATCCGCTGGCATAAATTAATAGAGCTGTTTTACATAGGTACCTGAGCACAGCCGTGGCTTAATTGGCCTTTCCCACCGCTCCGCTCCAAACCCCATAAATCCAGATTATGATTCCCATTGTTTAATGACTGTCAGGAAGTGCTAATTTAGTGCCAGGCACCACTGCTGCTATCTCCATATCGCAAACAAGTTTCGGTGTAAATCAGTGCAGGACAGCTTTATAAGCGAATTGCTGTTACAATATATTGTGGGAGAATCATAAAACTGCTGTTTCATTAATGGCTCATCTTCAGGCTTGTTAGACTTTCATTACGTGAGCTAATAGGTCCACACATTTAAAAAATGAAATTACAGGTTCCAATCAATTATGAAAAACACAAAAACTCCGCATAATAAATTACAGAAATGAGACAGGAGTTGTTTTCTTTTTAAATGGACTCCCAGCGTTCGCTGCTCCCGAACAACAGAGACTGCTGAGACAACAAAACCCAGCCCGAATAGATAAATAAATCACCAGCAAAACTGTGCGAGGGGGAGAAATGTCATCCACACATTCATCTTTGTGTTAACGGCGGGATCCCCAGAGCTGCGGGAGCTGGGAAATGCATTGCAAACTTAATTACAGTTGACTTTAAAATGATATTTTTGGACTTTTGCATTCCGAAAGTTATTTGCATACAAATAGCATGTCACATAGTTTTAAGCCCGGGGCTGGAGCGTTTGGGTTTGAAGGCTTTCAGTACTTGTGTGGTGCTGTGGGTGCAGTGGGCTCCTTCCTGGGTGCTGCTCAGGTGAATACGCAGCGGGTTGCAGTGCGGGACCCACGTGCTATTTCACAGCCAGTGGCAGTGCAGTGACATGCAGGTGACACGGAAGGGCCAGGCTCACTGCAGCACTCGCTCAGGTGTGGGATGTGCACAGGTCAGACGTGGATGCTGCTGGCTCTGGGGTTGCTGCTGGGTGCTCAGGGGTTCACCGGCACGGTCCCACCTGAGGACCAGGGTGATGCCACCATCATGACTGCTTGCAGCATCCCTGGGCTGCAGCAATCACGCCAGAGCTGTCCATCTGGCAGCGTGTGCACGAGTGCTGTGTCCTGGTGAAGGGAATCTGCGACGCAGCAGAAATGGAGGAGGTTCAAGCTGATGCTGAGTGAGCAGAAGGGTGTGGAAGTGACTGGGGACATGGCAGGGAGAGCTCCACCCTGGCCTCACTGAAGCAGCGTGGGCTGCAGAGCAGCCGCTTCCCTCACCTGCCCCGGTGATCAGCTGTGGGAGCAGGGACACATCCTGGGGCTGTGGGAGCAGTCAGGGGGTCTCCTTCCAGGAGGCACTGTCTAGTGACAGCACCGTGATGCAGCTCCCTCACCATCCCAGTGCATGCCTTCAGCTTTCCCTTTCACTCGCTTGTAACTGTGCTTGCCAAAAAGGCTGGGAGTGACCACCATGGGTAACCCATTAGCAGAGGCGTTGCAGCTCTCCATGCCCTTGGCTGTGGGATGCCAACATCCACTTGCCAGTGCCCTACAGTCACCCTGGCACTCCTCAGCCCTTCCTGGCACAGTGCTCCCCGCACACACGTTCTGCTTGGCTGATAGCATGGCACAGCTGACAGCCCCTCCTGGGACACAGCGGGGCCCTGCACTGCTGTAGATGCGTGGAGAGGAGGGCAGAGCTCCCCCAGCACAGCGCAGGGCTGCACTGCCCCACTGTGCCCCAGTGCCACTCTGATTGCCCAGGGCACATCCCAAGGATGCACATCAAACCTGCTGGGCATCCCCAGCCCCAGCAAATCCCCCGCTCACTGCACTAATCTGGCTGCAGATACAGCATTAATTCCTCTTGAATTAGAGATTATTTTTATTGTAGTTACTAAATTCTTAAAGCCCTTTAGTACACTGTAGATGAACATTAATGCTCTCTCCCAACCTGTGAATCAACACCTGCCTGGAAGGAGTTAACTTCTCTCCAGCACCTTTCCCAGACCTGAATTATTAATTCTCTCATAATCTGCCTTTGGGCACCCTGCAGTCCCTACAACACTCCCACATTAAAGAAACATACGCTCCCTTGCTGGCTACGTTGCTTTGATGTCGAACATGCATGAAACACTCTCCCAGGGATAAATTTGTACAAAAATTCATCAGATGATTGAGATATTGCGGATCAACGTGTACAGGGAGGGGGGGGGGGAGCGTGCGCGGGGTAATCCCGTTACGGCTCTGCCTTCAGCCCTCATGGTGCTGCATGAAGCACTGCCAGCTCCGGGCAAATATTTGCTGCCGCCGCTCGCTGTGTGCAGAGGATTTGGCGGGTGCAGTCAGAGCTGTCCTCGGAGGCCACAGACTGATGTGTGCACAATCCTGGACTTCAGCCACTCGGCGGCACGAAACCAAACTGTTTAATTTGGCAACAAAAAAAAAATCCCCCGTGCTGGCTGTGGTGGGAGAGCTGAGTGTGTTCCTGCGTGCAGGCTCTGCACCTGTGGCTGGGACAC
>PPHD01019376.1:0-14129 GCA_002909625.1 Bambusicola thoracicus | reverse complement strand
TTTTTTTTCTTTTTTTTTTTTTTTTTTTTTGAATTAAAAGGACATATCCTTCTATGTTTTTAATTTTAATTAGGAAGCTTATAATACATCAGTTAAACTCAGCCTCAGATTACTTTTATGTGGTTTAAACTGTTTCTTCAATTCAGAATAAAATGGTGAATGATGATTGAAATAGGAGTTCACTAGGTGGAAACTACATACATCATTTGATTACAGCCTTGCTGGAGGTAAGGTAATGTAAGCAGGAAATTGAGATTTCAAGAGAATGTAAGACTGTCCAAATTATGCTATCTCTGAAGTAGAACTGAATGCTGAGCAGTATTAAGCTTTTTTCCTCTACTCTCCAAATAAAGATCTTGATCAGCATCTAAAAAACCATTTTGGGAACGTGGTGTATCTCTGAGTTAAAGAATGGTGTTTATCATTTGCCCTTCATCTTCAAGTATGCGTTGAAATAACAGTTTGCATCAACAACTCTTCTTGTGAAAAAGTGTGTTGTTCTTCACTTGAGCAACTTCATGTAGCTACAAAGCAGATGTGTCCTATAGGAGGAAAGTAATAGTCTTGATTATTTTATTCTTCATTTAGCAACTTAAATTCCATATTTTTGAGTTTAAAATAAGAAACAGCATTACCATGGGAAATGTATGCACCAAAACTGTAATAATTGTATGCATAAAATACACTGCAGTTTCCTACATTGGGAAATGAAATAATGACTATAAAGATAAAAAGAGGAACATCTCTGAAATACTGATTCAACGAGTATGGTGTAAGAATAAAAATCAGTTCTTGAGATTTACGAGGGAGCAGAGTTTCTGAAAAGAAGATAGTAAATGAAAAAGATCTTTTTTTTTCTTTTTCTTTTTTTTTGAATTTTAAAGCCATATACAGTGTATGGCACGTTTTCTAAAATTGTGATGTAATTTCAGAACAGCAATATGCAACAAAATAAGAGATTACTGTTAATTTTACTTTGATAATTGTAATTAGTATAATAGAATCCTAAATGGGAATATCTTTGGAAATTGGTATTCTAGTCAGTGTATTTAATTGATTGAAAATTGGTACTTGCTGAGTTGTGCCAGCTGGTAATTGCTGTAGTAACAGGTGTGAAAAAATCCTTAAGTTATGAATAGATAATAAGTAAATGTTACAAAATAGGTAATTTCAAAACAAAAAATGAATCCTGCTTCATTATGGTTGGATTAAAAATGTATCTCAAAGTTGTTTATTTTTTGCTTGTTTTGAAACAAGGTCTTGTTGGAATTGATGTAAAATGGAGATGTCAACTGGCTCTTTCTAAATAGGAAGGTACTTTAAAAAGAAACCAGAGGATAATGAGCTGTTTATTACAACAGTTTAACTTATTTCTGGCTTCTCATGTTTGTTCTTTCTTGTCTGCTTTTTTGGGAGTAATATTTCTGACAATGAAAATATCCAGATATTTTGGGGATATATTGTACATGTTTTTATGTAAAATAATAGATGTATGTAGGGTGCTCTGAAAGTAATGTCTGCCATTTATTTCCATGGAAACTACAACAGATACAAAGAGCACAATAACACTGTTTGGCAATGCATATTCTCAGCCACAAAACACTGTTTTTCAAGACAGTCACCACCATTAGCTATGCATTTTCTCCAATGATGAACAGTAGCACACATGCCAGAATCTACAACAGCGGAGGTGGCCCGTTGTTGCTGTTGCCACCGCTGAAACGCACTGTCCACCACCTCACTGTGCTCACATCCACTGTTTGGTCTCCTTAAGGTTCAGTGAATGTTAGTAGGTACCATTTTTATCTCATGGAGGAATTCTGTGACACAACTTTGCTCCCTGTGCACTTCCATGTCAGACACCATTTGGCCAGACTGCCTCTGTGCTGCCACGTGTCACACAGTAACAACATGCAGTTGGATATTGGTGGGAGGGTTCAGCCTCTACTGCCATACCACCACCATCCGCCTCTGAAGTCGTGGGCCAATATCATAAAATAGGATGCTTTACTTTTGGAGCAGTCTTCATACATATTGCAATGTGGATATATTTATGTTGGTGCAGGTATTCTGTGTGTAACCACTGAAAACACTGAATGAGCCCTGGTTAATTTTGAGGTCTCAGCATTTTATTCCGAAGTACTGTGTACTGATGGTATACATTAGCTTTGCTTATTGCAGGTATATTACTAGAAAAAGTTTATATGGAGAAGAGGTGGTCTCTTTGTATCTAAAAGCTTGTAAATTTAGGGCCTGCATATATGTGTCTGAATTTGCAGCAAGTGGTTGAGAGAGCTGTCACTCCCAGACAGTGAACTGTTTGCTGGTGGAAGAGAGGGGGCAGGATTACTGATTTGTTGACGACATTTTTGAAAGTAAATGGCTTTTGAAGATGACCCAAAAAGATCATAGAACCATAGAATAGCCTGGGTTGAAAAGGACCACAATGATCAGCCAGTTTCAACCCCCCTGCTATGTGCAGGGTCTCCACACGTCACTGGGATGTAATGTGCTGGTATTTTGTGTTTGATAAGATGTATTTATTCAATGTGTGCAGCCAATGAGAGGTGATGATAACAAAATGAATTTGAAGAGCAACTTTAGTGAATATGTATCTGAAAGAGCAACATTAGCTTTGCATCTATAATAATGTCTACTAAATGTGAATAAATTATTGTGAAGGAAAATTAAAAGTTGCAACTGTACTTGGCCAAATGGATTAGATGCAGTCTATCATGGGTTCAGTTGAAATAGTAGTTATGTTGGATTCGTTTTTGTTGCAAATTGCTGTTACATTTGGGAGGGTTAGCTGTGAAGTGACTCACCAATATTTTAGAAGGCATTTAGTATTAAAAGTGTTTCAGATTTCACTTTTAACATATTTGTATTGAAATTCATATCGTGTGGCTTCCCTGGTTCTAGGAAAGATATGGGCAGTTCTTTTCACTTTTATGTGTAAGCAGGAGTATTATCAGTCTTTCAACGTCGCGTGTAACAACACTCGGGTATGAAAAAGTAGCACTGTCTAACTAGAAATGTATTCTTTCTTTTGTCATTTTGCTTTGGAGATGCGCACAGTCACAAAAAGCAGACAGCCAGGCAGAATATGCCTGCATTAAGTATTAAAATTTAAGTGTAAAGAATAATATATCACATACAGGGAAAGAAAGCTTAAAATCGAAGACCTTTTGATGTTTATGATTGTTTATGATGCTTTTCTTCCTGCTGTAGTAACTTGCTCATGGTGTTGAACATAGGACTTGCAGCATTTATTTCTAGCAGTAATTTCTATAAAAATGTACCAGAAGTAAATTCAGGATGCATTTTTAAAGGAGTCTTGTCATTATCAGCAGAGCTCTTAAGAAAAAGTTGCATGAGGGCATGAAAGATCGGGGAAATCATCCTGGCTGTGATCTTAGAAATTTCTTGGTGGTATTTTTAACATTATTTGTGCGTCTTTCTGGGATGCCTTAGGGAAGCCAGTGTTTACTTCTCATAAAGTTCTGATATGGTAATCCACAGTCATCTTTCAAATAGCTACTGGCTTTTGCTGTGCACAGAAGATGTAGTCTCGTGTACTGTGGTAGAAGATATTTACTGATGGGGTGATGAGGTCTTCTTTTAGCTAATGTCAGTGGAGAGCTTTTGTGAATTAGTCTTCTGTATAATTTGAGGAATTCCATTACGTACCTGTCTGCACATTTAGGTTTGTGATTTAAAACCAGTCTTCAGGAAAATTTATACTCCAGATTTTACATTCATGTTGAAATCACTTTGTTCTTGAATTTTAATGCATCCTATTTGCTAAAAATATTTAAACATGAGGGATGTTTTATTTGGAAACAAAGATATTAAATCTCTCCTTTAAAATTAAATTGATACTGAAAATGCATTAATTTGTTGAGCATTCTTAGTTTCCTACTTTTAATGGATGTGCCTGAATTATCATCCTGAGTACTCTGCAGAGACAGCAGAAACTTTAGGGAGCAGTTTAGAGTACTTGAGTACACATGTTTTTAATTCAGTCACCTAAATGGGGCTGGTAAATCCTGTAAGTTTAACTTTTAAGGTTGGCTGTTAAAAAACAAACGAAGGAGCAGACAACAGCAGCAACAACAACAACAAAACAGAAAAGACTTTTGGGGGGCTTTCTAGGGTGTCTGCATTACACAGTTGATAGTAGTTGGAACATTTTTAATAAAATTTTAACCTTTCTCCTAGGTAATCTGCTAGTAAAAGAAAGCTCAGCACAATTTTTTACGCAGTGACAGAACAGTTGGTGACGTTTTATCTATTAAAAGCTAAAATAACAGCTGAAGTTGACTTTGAGTAGACCAAATGCTCCAAACCTCTGAGAGAGAGCTCACTTTTTCTATCCAGGATTACTTGGCTATAGAGCAGTGCTTACCTTACTTCTCATTCTCCAGGAAGCAGAAACAGATACAGTGTCATCTGTTTGCTGTCATGCCAGAGATATGCAGCCAAGTGAATTGTCTTGTGTATTTATGTTTATTGTTTTTGTTTTAATTCTTCCATTAGCTTTCTCTGTTTGCTGATAAATATTGTTTGTGGGCATAAACAGACTCTCCTTGCACATCACTAAGCAGCTTCAGTGCTCAATGATATCTCAGTTCTGAAGGTTTTCTGGAAGTAGATGTACTGTCTTTAGCACTTTAGACTCTGCTAAGTCTTGATTTTCTATCCAAATGTTTTATTCATTTATTGCGGAGGCTGTGCTGATGGTGAGCTTGATGTTCATCACCCATATATAATTGCATATACACACACCAGCGTTTAAGAAATTGAAGTTAGAAATGTAGCAAACTTATTTTACTATACAATAAAATTAGGATGCCTTGCTGTTTATCAGCTAGGTAAAATAACACTTGTATATGTCAGGGTAGTGAACTACACATGGTGTAAATGCAGTAGCTTCTTTTCAGCCAGTAAGAATTTGCATTCTTACTGCATTTGTTGCTGTAATAAGGCCTTTTTGTAAAGCATCTCTTTCGCTGGTGAAAACAAGAGAAATTGACTACACAGTGTTTGAGAGGCATGCGACTAAAATGTCAGCCTAAGGTTTTCAGATAGTCGTGTGTTGTGTATTTTGACATGCCTTCATGACATCAAGAAGATGCTCTCTATTTTTTTGTCTAGAGCAGACTAAAACTGAACAGTTAACAGTTCAGTAGATCATCACATCTATCTTACACCAATGTAGAAAGAATTTGAAAAGGAATAGCAATGGTACAAAACCAAGCACTGAAGAATCGGTCTGTCAAAACTAAGGGGTCATTTTCTCTAATGTCTGTATTATGATACTATGTAATAATGAAATCTTGGGTTTTACAAGCGAATGTATTTTGTTCCACTGGAATTTGCTCCATTAGCTAGGTTCATTCACTTTATGTTCCTTTTTCAGAGTATATAATGCGCAGTCACACCATTCATTATTTAAACCTGAAACCAAAAGGAAAAGAAAAAAAGTAAAAAATCCTGTTTTTGTAGTACTTTTCATTGTTGTATCTGTAAAATTCATAAACATGAATTTAACACTAGGCTGTGAATTAGGTGATATCATTATCTGTGTTTTACAGCTCAGAAACTCAAGCTCAAAAGATACAAAGGCTGAAACAGTTTGTTCATCTAAAGTATCCAAAATGAGGTGCCAATAACGTTTAAGTTTTAGCTTTTTCTTCTAGGGCTTTGAGCATCAGTTTAGTTGATTTAAACTGCAGATGTAACAGCTCATCACTTTTGCAGTTTTCTTTTAAGCAGCAAGTAACATTTCATTGGCTGCCACTCATGAAAAGTTGGATTTTGTGGTTAGCCTACTATCACACAGGAACTCTGACTGAATAAAGGAAAGAATCCATTTCATCTGGTAGGTGTTCTCTTTCCTTGAAAAGTTAAATTTTCTTTTGCCACAGGGAGTTCCTTTCTTCATTCTCTTTACATCTCAAAGTGTCTTCAAAGACGTAATATGTCAGCAATTACAAAATTTACTCTGTCCTAAATTGTACCTGTGCTGTGCATTAGAAATAAGTGTGCTCATATGATGAAAAATAATACAGTAATATATCAATGTAGAGGAATGGGTTAAAAGCATTCCTGAAATTTTGACCCTAGTGTTTCCTATGTGAAAATTCCTTTAATTTGCAACCTTTATTCTCCTAATTCTTGCTTTAATTTAAGATTTCAATGTGCTTTAAGAAAAAATTGAGGATTAGTAGTTTTCTCCGGTGTGCAGATCTTATGTATTTGAGGTAAAAATCTCAAACTTGGTACCTGTTGCAGGTTAGACTGAATATTGATTAGTAGCAGAAGGGATGCAACCTAAACCCAGCCTGTGGACTGAGCTATTTCTTGGCAGTGTTAGGAAGTAAGTCCTCAGTGTTCTTTGAGATCTGGAGGAGACAGTGTTCGATGGATGTAGACCACTCTGACATGGGCCTGTGGGTACTGATAGCCTGGGTTGAAAAGGACCACAACAATCATCTAGTTTCTACCTCCTGCTATGTGCAGGGTTGCCAGCTAGCAGACCAGGCTGCCCAGAGCCACATCCAGCCTGGTCTTGGATGCCTCCGGGGATGGGGCATCCACAACCTCCTTGGTCAACCTGTTCCAGTGTGTCACCAACTTCTGTGTGAAAAGCTTCCTCCTAATATCTAACCTAAACCTCCTCGTCTTAGTTTATGTCTCTCTCTCCATTCCAATTTTTGATTTCTGATTTTCAAAGGACTTTTCTTCTTATTTCCTTCTATGTTTATTCTTTAAGTGCAGACTTCTCCACCTTCTTCCTACCCTTTTTCAATCCCTTTTTAAGTTGGTATGGACTCCTTCTGGCTTTTTAAACTTCCTTATGGAACTGCATGCTTCTCCACCTGCTGCACTCTTCATTCCCCTCCAGCCCTGTATCCTATTCGAGTAGCTTTGCTTTCCTTGGCTGCGCTATTGTTTTGATCTGTATCTGAAAGTATATATCTTTGTAGTTTCTTGTGAATCTCCAGGAGTAGTCTTATGTAACATGTACTGTTGCCAATAGTTAGACTGTATACAGTATAGCAACAGAAATTTTGTTGAACTGCAGAATAGTTACACTAAAAATATAAGGATTATATAAAAAATAAATATGTCCCTGCTTCAGACCTGTTAGAAGAATTAAGGAAACTTTGCATCTTTTCCCAATGATGTTACCTCTCTGATCTTTATAAAAATCATATGAATTCTTACTTGGATCCTTTTATTGGGTTCCATCAGCATGATGTAGCTTTACCATTTTACCTGAACTTTTTGCAGTAGTTTCAAACAGGTCTTAGTGTTGGGCCATGATCAGCTGTTTTGTGTTCCATTGTGGAACTTCCCACTATTGTGTTGGATCCTAAACTTTTGTAAGATGTTGTTTCCTTTACGAGTCCTTTCCATCAGGACTGTGCTGAGACCTTTTCAAATAATGTTAGGGTAGTACTCCCATTGGAACCAGTTGCAGTGGTTTTGAGAGCTGTGTACTGCATACAAGTAAGTTTGGAGCTATCCCCAGTAAACAACTTGCTGAGGCTAATTACACTTTTTTCAGATACTTTCTTGCCTCTGGTAGTTTGAGAAATGAAAGACTAAATTTGAAACTCAAATTCTTTATCTAATTTTTGCTCTGTCTACAAAACACTTTCAGGGGTGCTTCAATCTCAGAATAACATTGCCAATTTTCTTTAGCTTTGTTGTGATATTCTTTGATAAATCTGAGTTTTAATGTCACTTGAGCTTGGAGATGAATCATACTATGCTGACACATTATTCAAAATGGAATCCAGCAAAATTGAAAGCTCAGAACTCAACTGCATATGCAAAATATCGAATGGCCTGTGTTCTTGGCGTGTGTTCAGACCCTTTTTCCAGTGATGATGGCTATGCTGTAATCAAAGTAGCTGTTAAATTATTTTCCATGCACTTTCTAATGGTAGAAAAGCTCAGTGCAAGACTGTATAGGAAGGCAAAGTGCTTCTGAAAAAAAGGGAAGAGTTGCTTGTATTCACATGCATTTCTTTGTAGATTTCACTCACTCATTTTGTTACATTCATTCACTCTTGTTGATGTACTCTTTTTTACTGAGGTGTCCAAGCAATCTGTCTTGAATTATAGCCAAGGGAACACTGACTTTTGAGTTTTTATCACAGATTTGGGTTTCTTCATGTTGATCTCTGTGATTTCAGCAGACTTTATGCTCAGGGCCAGATTAAGTATGTTGGTACCATTGTGGCTTCTGTTCTGTTTATTAACTATGGTGTTTGGATGCAGTCAGCACTCAACATCAATCTACATCCTGCTTTATGAGGATTCTTCCTGGAAGTTTCAGTTGCTCTATTAGTTACGACTTGCTACAAATACACTGTTCTCTTAAAGCCTTATATGCCATTTCATTTGGTGCCTTTATACATTTGTGTCCCTTGTACTGCAGTGTTGTATTGATTTACTTAGCTCAATGTGGTGTACAAAAGAGAGGATTATTGAATGCAAAATATGCAAGTAACAGTTGCATAAATAAACTGATACCTAGGAATTGGTATGTAACAGTTTATAATGTAAGGCATATATATGTTGTAAAAATTAGTCAAGGAAACAAAAGATTTTTAAATAGAGTATATTTTATAGAACCATTGATTGCATGTCAGATCAACTGCGGAAATGTTGTGAGGTTATGCAGCGAAGAAGTTAGGAGGGCTTTGGCCAGCTAGAGCTTAACTTTGCCACCACATAGAAAGAAAATAAAAATGTTGTTATAAGTACATAAACAAGAAGAGAAAGACTAAGGAGAATCTCTGGTCTTTGTTGGATGAAGAGGGAGATGGTGACAAGAGAGGCAGAAAAGGTTAGGGTAATTAATGTCATCCTTTCCTCGGTCTTTATAACTGAGACCAGTTGTTCTCAGTGTACCCTGTCCACTCAGCAGGAAGACAGACAGGGAGCAGAATGAAGCCGTTATAATCCAGGGAGGAATAGTTAGCAACTTACTGCACTGCTTGAACACACACATGAATCTAGAGGGGTGGATGGGATCCACCCAAGGGTAATGATGGAGTTGGCAGAAGTGCTCACCTGGCCACTTTCCATAATTTACCAGCAGATCTGGCCAGCCAGGGAGATCACAGTTGACTGGAACTTAGCAAATGTGACATCTATCTAAAATAAGAGTGGGAAGCAGGATCTGGATAGTGATTGGCCTTGATGTCAGGGGAGGTCATGGACTAAGTATCATCATGTGGTGCATGCCAGACAACTGGCTGATCAAACTCAGTCAGCATGGGTTTATGAAAGACAGATCCTGCCTGAGTAACCTGGTTTACTGTGGTAAGATCACCTGCTTATGTAGACAAAGAAAGAAGGTTGTGCATGTTGTTTGCTTGCATTTTAACACAGTGTTTCCCACAGCATTCTGCTGGAGAAACTGGCAGCTCACTGCTTGGACAGATGTACTGTTCACTGGGCAAAAACCTGTCTGGATGGCCAGGCCCCAAGGGTCCTTGTGAATGAAGTTAAAAGTGGTTTGCAGGAGGTTACAATCAGTGTTCCCTAAGGCTCAGTATTGCAGCCAATCTCATTTAACATTTTTATCAACTATCTGGACAAGGAGATTGGGTGCAACCTCAGTAAGTTCACAGATGACATTACCCTGAGTGAGAGCGTTACTCTGCTTGAGGGTAGGAAGGCTGTGCAGAAGGATCTGGGTAGGCTGGATCAGTGGGCAACAGCCAGTTATATGGCATTCAGCAAGGCTAAGTGCTGGGCTCACTGCTTGGGTCATAACAATGCCATGGTTGGGGTTTAGTGGCTGGAAAATTGTCTTCCAGAAGAGGGGTGCTGGTCAACAGCCAGCTGAACGTGAGCTAGCAGTGTGCTCAGGTGGCAAAGAAGGTGAATGGCATCCTGGCCTGCATGAGAAATAGTGTAGCCCGCAGGACTAGGAATGAGAATGTCTCTTCGTACTTGGCATTGGTGAGGCTGCATCTTGGGTATTGTGTTCAGTTTTGGGCATGCACTGCAAAAAGGAAGTTGAGTTGCTCAAGTATGTGCAGACCAGGGCAGCAAAGCTGGTGAAGGGACTAGAACACAGGGTGTGTGTGGAGTGGCTAAGGTAGAATTTCTTTACAAAGAGGGTGGTTATGCATTGGAAGTGGCTTCCCAAGCACCACCCCAGGTGGTGTTCAGGAGAAATGTGGATGTAATGCTTAGGGACATGGTTTAGCAGTAAAATTGTAGGGTTAGGAGGATGGTAGATTTGCTGATTTAAAGAGTTATTTCCCACCTAAATAATTCTATGATTGTATTGGCATACTTACAATATATGATTGTGTGATTTCCTTTATTTTGTCAAGTTTCTGTGTGAATAAAAGACACTGATCTTATTAAGACTTGGTTAAGATTCTTCAATGGGAAACAGCTCTATTTGGTTGCATGCATTTGTGCTTATAATTGTGTTTTTTTGAAATGTCTGAAGCATTTCTTTATTCCTTTTTCATATTTCACAACTTTGCAAGTAGCACTGTTTAAGTCACTGTTAAAGTCTATGTCACTGACTCTGCCATTACTGTACTGTGACTCTGACATCTGTACTGTGTTAAAAATCCAGGACATGCCTGTGATGTCTGTATGCTGATATCAGAAACATCACGTTTGTTGGCAAATGGAAATTTTTGAGGGAGTTTTCATATCTTTAGGATAGCATTTGAATCAAGGTTTAATTATGAATAGTGACTATTTTACCCATGAAAGCCATATTTACTGCTGTGGTTTGTGAAATGCTTAATATTTACTGAAATTCTTAGATTAATTTCAGAAAATAGATGTCCTTGCTTTCTGATGCTATGGCAAGATAGTACTTCAGGGGATAGGCTCTGTAATATCTTTATATGTAGCAGGTACTTTTTTCTTTACACAGCTGCTGATTTAAGATGACATTGATAGAATTACTGTGCAACTTCAGTGCTCATTAAAAAAAGATGGCATAACCTAAAAACTCTTCAAAATGTTCCATGTTTAAAAATAAAGATATGAATTAAGTAATCTCTTCTAAAATTAAGAAGAAAATATTAAATATTGTAAGTGTACAATAACGGGCTTTGTGAAAATAGCTGAGTTTATTAAAAAAGTCTTACAGACGTATCTGACATTTTCAGTTGATGCTATGAAGCAACCATATTACACTGACATAGTGTATTGGGATTGAGAATGAGCAGATGGTGAATTAAAACTGTGTAGTTCAAAATATGAATATGAGTCCTTTGTCCTGTGATAAACAATCACATATGTAGAAGTTAAATATTTAGAAATGAAATATTTAAAATTCTGCGTAGATATACTCAAGCAGATAAATAAGTAGTAAATTATTAGCTTAGTATTCTATTTACTTTTATGAGAATTTCAATACAAGGCACATAGGAGCATGTGCAAATGCATGATGTGATAAGCTGTTTTACAGAGTGCGTGGTGTTTTAAGACTAGTATGATGTGAAAGCATGTTTGTAATCTTTTGTAGTGAATTGTTACAGAGAACTGAGGTACCATACTGATACCACTAAGAGGTACTCATTCATTTTCATATAAAAGGCAGCAGTTCTGAGCGTTGTTTTCTTCCTACAAGGGATTACGAGGATATGAATTATTTTCATGGTATAAATAATACGTCATATCTGATTTGGAGAATCACAGGAAGGATCGGTACAAAAACTCTTGTATCATGTTTAGTTAACAGACCAGGTACGTGGTTCATGTGGTAACAATGGTGATTCTTAGGCATTCACGACTAACTTTTTTTTTCAATAAAAACCTAATGAAAACAAAAGCTGAAAACCTTTTTATGCCTAAGAGCAGGCAGGGAGACAGTGCTTTTTTGGTTTTATAATGAAGTAAATTTGAAGAAATAACTGGATGGATAGGCTGTGTGAAATTAAATATGGCAATGTTCTTCTCTGGTGGATTGCAGGGAAATATGGTATGACTTACATACTGATACTGAAAAGTGGTTTTAACTTTTCAGCACAACACCTTAAAGTGCTCCAGTTTTGTGATTTTCCTGCTTATGATTAAACTGCAACTTTTAATATCCTCATATACATGGTACTTTTTGTTAGGCATTAATTTTTTTATGTTACTTCTGTTCTAAGAGTCAACTGCATATAAACTTCTGTGATGTGAGCATTCCCTGAAAACAAGATAAACACCAAACTTTAGCAGAGTTTTTATATGCTGAGCAGTTTTTGCAACATGAGTTTAATGATTTTTTTTTTCAGACATGTTTTTTTCTGTACTGTGCTTCTTTTCCCCCATTTTGTTTCATCACTGGAGGTTTGCTTTTATGTATCTATTAATTGAAATCTCTGCATCAAAAATATTCATAGTGTGATGTAAATATAGTCAATAAAAGTAGTATATTGTATTCATAATAAATACAGTTTTTTTGTGTGTGAAAATATAAATGAATTTATATAGGGTAAACAGATTCTGAGATTTAAAATCGACCTGGTATGTTAGCAGTATTAGCAAACAAAGCCTGCTGTAGTCTGAGATAAAGGCCATAGGTAATTTTTTTTTTTTCCTAGCATTTCTCTTGCACTCTTTCATTATGGATGCCTTATACCTGTGCCATGAGTAAATCCCGGTGTTGTTCTCCTATATAAGATCAGCTCTTAATTACTCCACTGTGTGATAGTGCTCATTATAAGATATGAGAACTGGCGGATAAGAGAGGATTTCTTCAGTCAGTGTTTGGACTTATAACCACTGGAGACAAATTTTATACTCTATGGCTATGTTTGCTTTTAGGAAATGAGACAGTTGTAATCATGACTGTAAACACAGTAGCTCAGCTGGGGTTTACTTCTGAAAATCATTTCTAGGTCAGATGCTTAGTTCAGGCAGACTTTAAATATGTTTTTAAATAGTGAATTTTAAGAAGTTTACATATGCATTTCCTACAGCTAAGGAAAGAACATGAGAATTTAAAATATGCTTTTGCATTTTGATTAATGTTTTTATTTACTTTTCTAAAAAAAAAACAGGTGAAAGAGTTGATGTTTTTTAATCTATTTGAATTATGGCTCCACTATTTTGCAGTTTTAATCCCCACTCACATCAAGGTGACCTTTCTACAGTTTGCACTTTCTACAGTTCTGCACTTTACGAAGAAATTTGGTGTAAAATATTTAAGCATTTTCCACAGATGAATCACAAAAAGCAGAGGATGAGTAGAAATCTGCTTTCAGGTTTGCATAGCAGACCTTGGATTCCATATTGTATGTTTTTGTTTACATCTCTGCAGTTATTGTTCGCTTTGCTCTCAGGAGCTGAGCTGTTTAAATATAGGGAGTGCTTCGGAACAGAGTGGGCCTGGAAAGAAAGGAACTGAGATTTCCTCAGTATTACCTCTGCATCATGGAGACATCAGCTGGCTGGCTTTACTGAGACAAGACCATAATTCATGCCTTACAGTGCTACTTCCTTCTTCCCAAAATAGGAGTATTGAAAGTTATCCCCTTGATCTTCTTTTTTATATTAGAGATACTTTATTTTCATATGGCATTTGAAAGGCTAAAAGAGGAAATTAAAACATGAATCCATTCTTTGACTTTCAAAGATGTGTCCTATCAGGAAGATGATTCTCTGGTGACTCTAAGCTGTTAGAAACATGTAGGAGAACATGGTTACATTATGTAGAAATACATTAGGAAGGAATCTCCTACCTTGGCTGTGGGGAGGCTGAAGAATAACCTTGCCTAGTAAGTCTGTGGATTTCCTTCCTTATTCTGGCAGTACCTCCCCATACTGCTATCTTGAATTTAGGGGCTAGGGGAAGACTTTTCTGCATTCCAGATGACCTTGGTGTTTTTCTTGGACTTCCTAACTCCATGAAAAAATTCTTGAAGGACAGACTGGCTCTCTCAGTACAGAATCACTTCACTTGTGTCTGTTTCTTTGTAGGAAACACTGCAATAGATTCTTTCTTTCAAGATGTCAGCATAATATGTGGGTAACATTGTCTGAATGTTTATATATCCAGAATATCAGAGTTTTGTCGGCGGTTTATGGGCTGGTCCGGCCCAGTTCTGTGACTAGTGGGGCGGAAGGATTCCGCAGAA
>PPHD01019375.1:1519-14130 GCA_002909625.1 Bambusicola thoracicus | reverse complement strand
AGACACTGTGTGTCTGTCCCATTTGTCCCTGGGCTGGGGGTGTCCAGAACGGAGGGGGCTAGCCTAGCTGGTTTGCCGCTTAGTCAGCGCTGGTCGTTGATCGCAGCAACAAGGTCCCTGCTGCTTGTATGTTACCGGTCCTCACAAGGCACATAATATTAATAGGGATACTCTGACTCATAAGTGCTATAGTGAGGAAGAAACCATGACAGCTTCATGTGAATTTTGCTGAGTTACACCTAATTCATTCCAATGGCTGGTGGCAATCCCAACAGTTTACCAGTAAGAAAATGAGGTTAAATTGACTGAGCCGTGATCTCCAAGGAGCTGCCTGCAATTAGATTTACCGTATGGGATCTTTCCTGGATAAATGTTCTGTGTGATGGCTTCACCCCTACACCTGTCACATCATTCTGTCCTTCAGATAGTTTTTAGGTTATTTTTCCAGATATTAGGAGCTTAACTATTTAACTATTTCACTTTTTTTTTTTTTCTTGAGCATCTTTCCTTTCTTTTTCTTGTCATTTTCAGGTACCAGGAATAATTCATCTCCCATCTTTCTTGTGACTTTCCCACATCAGATGAATCAAACAATAATGGAACCACCCTTTTTGGAACTGAAGGGTTTTGATGAATATTTATGGGGTTGGTCTTTTTCTTCAATAACCTCTCATCTCAGTTACAGTTTCTTAGAAGCAAGCATATCCTTCAGAACATTTTCACAAACTTCATCATTTCCACTTTCATATTATTGATTCCAAGCACTTTGATACATCTGTAGACATTGTTGAAAGCACTGAAGTCAATAGCAAGCTTGGGCAGTAGAGTAAACCACAGGTGAACAGCACTATAAAGGATTGTAAATGAAATCTGATGCTGGTCTTACAGACCAAGAAATAGAACATAGATATAACCCTCATGTTTATTTTTTCTTTCCATGTGGCAGTGGACTTAGCGGATCTGAAAGCAGTTAATGAAAGCAGTATAAAACTAAATCTGCTGTAGCCTGTGGTCAGCCAAACATGCAGTAATGTGCTTGTTAAACCAGTGTGTTATAACAATAACTACTTCGAGTTGGCCAAGAGGCACGCTATTTTGGAAGGAGTTGAGAGTTATATAAAGAATAGAAACAAGAACAAAATGTTGTATCACAGGGAAAGCATAAGAATGGAAGGAAAAGCAGCTAGCCTTCAGCTGTGATTTTTAACCATCACTGTTTTACGTAGCAATTAGAATGGGAGTCAGGAAATATCTCAGTAACCACTGACACAATTTCAGGCAAAACAATTACCATCTGTAGTTTTGGTTTTCCTACCTGTAAAATTAAAAAAAAAAAAAAAAAAAAAACAAGCAGGAAATTCAGAAGGGGAAAATGTTATATAACTTCTAAGTTATGCTATTCAGAAGGGCTCTAGTTATGGGCAATATGTAATTCTTGACTCATTTGCCCATATCCTTTTGAGATTAAAGATGAAACTAAAATCAGTAGTTCATGTTTTAGTCCTTTTAAAGTGTAAGGGTCAGGAAGCTTAATATTTGAGCACACAACTACATTTAGAGGTGAAGGGAAACTAAAGGAAAATAAATCCTTTAAATTAACAAGTAGAGAACTCATATGGCTGTTCTTTAAGTTATACGGAATGCGCAAATTGCTGTCTTCTAGGAAACAGTTGTCAAATTGATTAGAAGGTATTTGACAACAGTATTTCATGGAAAGATTTGCCAAACATCTGTGCATGTTTTTTTTTTTTCCATTCAGTTTTGAGTGTCTTCAACAACTTTCATTTTGTAGACTAGCAGGGAAGACACTGAAATATTCACACTCGCATCCCTGGGTAAAAACCTTGCAGTGTTGAACATAAGTAGAGTTGCAGAGCTCATCCCTTGTCCTCTCCTTTTGCATTTTCTGACTCTTAAAGCCCAGGGACAGGGGTTGCCCAGTTGTTGCTATCAAGTATCCCCCATTAAGGGGGTCTATCGACACACTGCAAAGGTGAGAGAAATTGAGATACAGGAGCTGGCAGCTGCCTGCATCAACGTCCCACACTGTATCTTGCCCTGGTCCTGTGCCAGCCACACTGCACAGGTGGTGGCTGGCTGTGGCTGCAACCCACATCTCTTCCAAACCTTTGCCATACAGGGGAAATGTATGAAATGCAGGAGGGACATGCTGCCGAGTCCCACTGATGGGCTGCAGCAAGGGAAGTTAGCTGCCATTAGTTCATTAATCCTGAAAGGAGTTATTCTGGCTGGTGCCAACCTGACTCATGTAGAGAAATTCCTGTGGGAAGTTTCCAGACGGTGATAGGAGAAAAATTAAGAAGAACTTATTGTTTTGCCTCTGATGCCAAAGCTATCAAAAAACCCACAATCTTGGTCTCTAGGTGTACTTTGGGAATTCAGCAGTCCATTTACCAGACTGAAGTACACTGTTGTAGCTCTGCTGGTTTCAGTAAAATCAATGGAGATGTGACAATTTGCCTCAGCTGATGAGATGGCCAGGGACACTGCTTTCAATGCCAAGCAGGAACCCTGTCTACTGACAAAGAGCTGTCAGCATGTTGGAGTGTCTGAAATTCGTTGCATAATGTCACTTAACGAGATGGTAAGGGGAAAAGGAGACAGTGAAAAGTGGTGGTTGTGGGCAGACGCAGTCATTTCATTGCCATATCCATTAAAAGAAAAGGAGAAAAAAACATCTGCAGTAGTTAAGTTGGTATAATAAAGCCAGCAGATGAAAGCAAAAAGATCAGAAGGAAAGAAACACAAAACATAGAAAAATGAAACTGGAGAAGTTTGAACGTGTTTTTTATTTCCAGAAGTTTGCAATAGAATAGGAGGAAGAGGAAAGCATTTTGTTAAAAATATATGAAGAGTTGGGACTGTTTCCTCCTAGTAGAACTAAAACACTCACAGAAGGAAGCCAGGCTTGTAGCAGATTGTATATTTCTGGACTATCAGCTACAAAATCTAGTCACAGAAGAGACCCAGGCATGGCTGATGGCTGGAGGATCTCTGAAGATGTGCCGTGATTTCTGGTAGTTCTGTTTCTGTTGCCTTTAGGGTGGCACTTGTTAAAAATGAGCTTCCAACTACTTTTCCTAAACGACTTCATGGCACATTTCACAGATGTGTTGATCCTCGTGTCCTGGCAGAATTCCAGCTTGGGTAATTGCATATGTATTGGGTAATTACATCTGCATAAGCTCAGCTCGAAATATCATCTGGAGTGCAGGTCAAATCCTGCACACAAGCTGCTGACCTCAACTTTACAAACAGATGCTGAAGTTTGTGTGTTCTTAAACGTTATACATTTTTAAGACAAAGATGGCGGAATTAGAATTACCATGTTGCCTGCCTACGGGGTGCTAATCCACTGAAATTTTGCAAAGGGCTTTTACACCCTCCAGGGTCAACAGAGTCACATAAACATAAGTTCCTTCACAATGAAGAGAGCTGGGTGCAATTCTTAGGAAAGTAAAGAGAAAAGGATTAGAAAATGTTAAAGCTGTAGATGAGAGGGACAGGCTGAATGAAAGAAAAATGGCAAGGAAGAAAAATCTGTTGCATACATTCAATGTCACATCCAACCTACTGCAAAAAAGTGTGATATTGTTAGAAAAAAATAATAAAAATTGACTGAAGGCA
The DNA here is from genome assembly GCA_002909625.1 of Bambusicola thoracicus. Classification (NCBI taxonomy): domain Eukaryota; kingdom Metazoa; phylum Chordata; class Aves; order Galliformes; family Phasianidae; genus Bambusicola; species Bambusicola thoracicus. The sequence continues at coordinate 10,482 of PPHD01019375.1, read as the reverse complement.
CACATAAAAATCATTTTACTTTAAGGCTATTAAAATACTACATTATATTGCACAGAAATTGAGGGACAGAATTTTACATGCTGTTATTCAAATATGAATTTGGCTTGATGTCTGTCATGAAGTCGCAGTATGTATCTTTATATAAGGTGACAATTTGATTGCATAAGGCCTCACTGAATTTCAGTCCAGCTAAAAGTGATTTTTTTGACTGGGCCTGTGAACACATTCAATCATGATGTTGTGGAAGGAATGTACTTATTTATGAAACTCCATGAGTTTGCTTGTAAAGTAGCTAACAGCATTTTCACTACTGGCATCATCAATAGAGCAGATACATTTTGATCATTGCAACCATGACTGCTCTGATCTCTGTCAATTGAATTCATGGCTCTTCAATATGGCAGTGCACAACTGTGATAGTAAAGGGAGCTTACGGAACAGAGAATTAATGAATTCTGAAGGAAATTTGTTTTAATAAATGTAGGACACCTTGTAAGGAGAATTGCTGAAGAATGGGACAGTGGAAAGAGATAACTTTGGAAAGCACATTTTTGATGCATGATTATTTGTTAATTATTGCAACATTAGAGCTAGGTATCTTGTCTTGTAATGGAATAAATCAAAATAACAAAAGCCTCCAAATAAAAATGGACTATTTGCACTTAATTCATTTAAGTCTGGCTCACCTTGCTATATCTAGTTTCAGAGAATGAAATCAGCCACTCAAAGTAGTCTCATTTTTGTCTGTGCTGGCTTTAGCCACTAATCCCCTGCTAAAAAGAAAGAAAGGGCATAACAGCTTGTCTTTCTTCCCTTTGTCATTGTCCTATAAAGTGTAAGCGGTGGCCGTATTCTTGTTTTCCATAACTACAGTTAGCCTTATTCAGAACATCCCTAAGCTCATCAGGTGGGTAAAAATCTGCTTTTCAGACCCTGATGTGTAGCACTGGCCAGAAGCCGCTTCTGAGCTTGCTGACATTAAGACTGAAAAGGTCCTGGAGATGCATGGAAGATCTTCAGATGACCTAAATATGCACCTGGAAACCTCATGCATCTACGTCCTTTTGAAAGTTTAGCATACAGAATATTTTTCATCTCAGTCTAATCTCTCAGCAGTCCATGCTATGGTTCATAAAGAGCAGAGGTATAGAAAAGATCCTAATGCAGTATGAAGAGCAGCGATTAATTAAGATCAAGCCTTTGATAACAATAGAATGTAATCATAGACCCAAACGCATTCTGGATTTTAGATAATTTAGGAGTTCAGTCTCTGTTTGATGGAGAATGGTATATTGATGGTCTCAAAGACAATTCATGCCTTAAGGGGGGTCAGTCATGCTCTGTAGGTTCCATGAGCAATAGCGCCACTGTTTTAAAGTCAGGAGAAAAGACTGTGTTCAGGTAGCAGACCTCCAGCACAGCGTAAGCCATAGAATGTCACCAAGCATAATTGCTTATGTACCAAGCTTTCTGATTGAACTGGAGCATCTCTCCTGAAATGATCAGCTGGAGAAACTGCCTGTATAAAACCAGGATGTTTGTTTTTATTATTATGGTTCCAGAATATTTCCTAAAATTGTTGGAATGCCAGATGCCACTTCAGTGAACTCCAGATGGCAGAACTTTAATCAGTAGTGAGACGTGATTTACTAGAAATGTTCCTTCACAACAAAAGTAGAACTCAGATTTTTCTTTCTTCTTTTTTTAAGCATTTTTGTTTGCTTTAAAGACTACATTTAAAGTTTCTTTGCTGTATGTACAGATTTATGTTGAGATTTAAGTATCATGGTAAAAAAGTACCACAGAACTATTTTTTTCTTGCCATGCAGGCTGGTAAAAAAGTAAAATTCTTCATTGTAAGAGGTACTGTAAGAATCTAGAACATCAGCCTATCTCGTCTTCTTTTTCAGTATGAGAGCCTACTTTTGGTTAGTGCTCACAGCATGCCTTAAAATACTTTCCTCCACTTCTTAACCTCAGGGTATTGTTTCATATGGTAACAACATGCCTGGCTGTAAATATTTGCATAAGGACTAGGTTCTCTGGTTTGCTTTGTTTTGTGCTGCCTGCAGCTTCCCAGCTGGGTCTCCTGCACTGATGAGAGAGCATAAAATCAAATATAGCTCTCTTCATCTTTCCATTTCCCAGCCCACTCACAGGAGCAAAGCAATGGGCAGCCGCCAAAACATGATACACTGCTATCCCCATACATCCAGTATTCTCTGTGATCACATCTATCATCTTTATTCAAGGAGACTGAGCTGCTGGAGATAACCCAAAAGATTTGACCACGCCTTTGTATTGTGGAAGCATTTCATATTCTTTCTTTCAGCTAGAAGTGTGACCTGATAATGACACTGCAGTATTATATAAAAAGAGTGAAAGGGTGCAGAGAGTTGATGTGGTTCCTTCATTATGCCTCCACTGAGCCTGTTTGTTTAACCAAAATTGTTGTGGTTTTTTTTTTTCCTTTCTTTTTTTACCTTGTACCTCTGTGTGAACATGGTTCAGAAGGCACAAGTCATCAGTGGTGAGGGTCATAACTACTACAACCTACCTGTGAAAACAACTAGAAAAAGCTTGGGGTGGGGACGTCACTTATACCAAAGAAATCCTAATCGATAGCTCAGAGTAGCAGAAATAGGCAAAGCCAGAGACATCCTTACAGCATGCATAATTTTGAGTGCCCTGCAGTTACTCCAACCATGAATACCAGCGCTCATTCTCTTTATTCCATAGGATGCATCTGCTGTGCAGTGTTAACTGTAATGTGACTCACTCACCTTCTATGTCCATTAAGCAGTGGCTATGTGGGCCGGTCCACAGCCCAGGTGCATGAATACATGTCTCATTTTTCATGTGGGTCCTGAGCTCTGTGCTGCCTTGGTTGTCCTAGCTATCAGAGATAGCAGCTATAATGCAAGTGTCAGAACACCTAATCCCCAGAAGCAGCTGTGGTAACTGCTGCATGTACCTGAGATTGGTTTATGGAGGGACTAGAAAGGCACTGCGTCAGAGGTCTGCTATTCTGCTAACCTTGTTTCCCCTCTGGGCATACAGGAGCTGTGTCCACACCTGATGGTATACTTCTGAAAACAGCAGCTAGGGTAGAAATATAGGTGAGATCAACTCTACCAACGATTTAAATACAGCAGATCTCCCAATTTCTCCTCTTCATTTCTCTTGGATAAATAATGAATCCTGTTAAAGGGAGAAATTACAGATATTGATTTGATCTTATCCAATTTTTGTTTTCTCTCACCTTCAGTTATAGGGGTCAATGAGTAGAACATGTTGAAAGGATAAGCAAGAGCAACGCACAGGATGTTCGTATCAGATGATTACTATTTTGACTGACCTTTTCTCTCAGCCTCTGCACCTCTACCAACAAAATCATGCGTCATCTTCTATCCTCAATATCTCACTGCTGACTGCCTTGTAAAACTTGACCTGCCTCTTTGAGAATGACTTCATGATGTGCTGAAACATGGCTCCTCTGAGACTGCAAAGTGATGCCTGTTAAGGGGCACATTGTAACAGGAAGGAAGAGGGAATCAATACTGGGTTGCCCCGTGTGTTCTGGGAGGCATTTGAATCAAGATTTTGGGCTTGAATCTCCACTCAAGCCAAAAGGTTGATGGGAAAATTAAGGACAAGAAGTATTCATGAGATCAGTTTTATACCTCATCTGAAGCCTGTCATCAGTCCCATCCTTTCTTGGGATATAATGAAGTCATTAGTTCAGTACTTACTAATAATTGCTGATTGCATCATTCTGCCACGATCTGCCACTTCGCTTTTCTTTGAAGTTACGGATTCTAATAGTAGCCCTACTCCAGTTACACAGATAAACACAGTTGCACACAGATAAAATCTCAGCTTTCAGTAATAACACAGCAAAAGTGCATTTTTTTTTTTTATACAGTACATCTATCTTCTGCTGCTACACCAGTAACCAGCCATTTATCATATAATCAGAACCTTGCTGAACTATATGCCACGTGTGATCAAACGGATGATGAATAAATTTGGAATGTAATTTTAGCTAGGCTATTTTTTGTTCAAATCTTGCTCTTAGTAGATTTGAGGCTTTTTGACCTTGTGAGAAATGGCTGCACTTGAACTAAAAATGTGTTTTATTTCTAGAAAATGGACTATGCCAACTTCCATTTTTGGTAGAATTCAATAGAAACCATTTGGTATAACAGGACGTTTTCTACATCCTTATTTACTCTTTCTCCATTCAGCCTATGCTCTTCCATATAGCTAGAACTCCAGTTTTACTCATATATAGCAATTCTTTTTGTTTTATTTCCACTGTCTTCTGTGTGGCAGGAACTCTTGCTACCAAGCATTACATTTAGTTTTCCACTCATGTAGCTATGTGCTAAGAAATTACACCAATTTCTCGAGGCCTTCCAAGCTAAGTGAATTTGGCTCAATCTTTGTCAGCTATCAGCCCTTCCATTATTGTTAGAGAATGCTTCAATGGTATTTATTTGTCATTCTGGTAATGCGAGTTCTTTTGCTTTGATGCTGAGACTTTGAAACCCGGATACCTGACAATGTAGTAGCTCCTTCAGAAAGAGTCTAATTAAAATGTGCTAATGCAGTGATCCTTGGTCACTTGTAACCCCTGAAGACATCTCTTGCAACTATCTGTTCTTGCTGTATGTTAGCTTTCAGCAAAGCAAAAAGGTTGGGTTTACTCACAGCATTGTGCAAGGGGCGGTGTGGGGCTTTTCATAAGACAGCAACCACCCCTCCTTCCAAAGCTGCTTGGGAACAGTGTGCTCACCGTGGCCCTTGGGAGAGATGCAGACTGCTCCCTTCCTGTGATGTGGCCACCGAGCTTTGTGCAGCTGTTTATCAGACGTTTACTGCAGCTCCTTTAATGATCTGATTTGCATGTTTACCTATATTGTGTGCATAGCCACAAGCAACGGTTTTGCTAAACAGTGTTTTGGCAGAAGCGAACGGTGTCAGATGGAGAGTAGAAATGCCTGACAGAATTCCCTGGGGCAGAAACAGCAGATGTGGAGAAGCAGAAATTACAGCAACTGTCGTAAGGAGACTGAGCAAGGAGCTGTGGGAAGACAGAGGCAGCCTGAGCAAACCAGGGGAGCCTGAGATGGATGCAGTTGCTTAGCAGAGGAGAAGCCTCCTGCGAGTTTTATGCAGATTGTCATTAGCTTCAGTAACTCCTGGCTTTTCCAGTGGGTCCTGTCATCTCATTCTGTTCCCTCATTAACCTCTCAACTGTTTCTGTGTTTCTCTATCTCTCCTTGCTTACTTCCAAGTAATATTGTAATTCTCTTTTTCTTCAGCATAGGATCTCACCACATTTCCTCTTTCTGCCTCTGTTCTCTGGATTGTCCTCGTTTTTCCCACTTCTGCATGGTTCCTGTGTTTTTCCTTCAGTTCATCTATATGTTTCTTTCCCTGCTAATGTTTGATAGCAGCAATGTATGTGACACTGCTGCTCTCACCTCTTGTACACCAGAGTCTGTAGACACAGAAACCGGTTAGCACTGATGGAAGCTGAAAAAACCCTTTGGTGATTGGTTTGAATGGCAGTCCAAATACCCTAACTTGCTGGCCACTCTGTCAGTTGAAATACAGAGTAGTTAAGAACTGCAGGAGGGAGAGTGGGAGGACCGAGCATAACATTTGCCAGATACTCACAAGGGTTTGAATGTAGGACTCCAGGTAGCTGTAGCTTTGGTCACACTCTGGATGAATAGTTGTATCACAGGAATGTGATGTATCACACCAAAGCTGTAGAGATGACAGAACTTGTCATGCTAAGGCAATTCTATAACGTAAAATAGTAGAACAGTTGCTGGGCCACTCCCTTCTACCTTAAGCACATTGACTAGACATGTCTTTGGATGACCCCAGGTGCCAAAACATCCCTGGAAATTTAAGGGAGAGTTTAAGACAGTCCATAGACTGCTTATACTTAATGAAGGTGAGACTCGGGCACTGGATTTTGCAAGTATTACAGGTGACTGACTGACAGCTTAGGCTTCAAGTATAAGCTGTGATAAGGCAAAAGAGTTTGAACCCAGCCCAAAAGATAAAGATGTACTCTCTGATCAGTCAGCATAGAACATGATGTTGGGAATGTCACTTGAGATGATCCTCCACAGAATTTTCTTGAAGCCACTGGGCTGTTCTCTGCCACTGAGTTATATCATGCATTACAGTATGTCTGTGCTGTGACTCCTGGAAGTTTCCCTCCTAATACTTCCACAGTACATTACTGCCTATAAAACACATCTTAGAAAAGACACATTCAGTGGTGTGAGGTCTCCAGCTTCTAGTCTACGAGAGGTTAGGAGTTATTAAATAAATAGTTTTGATAGTAGCTATTTAAAAGGAAATATTTTATGTTTTTCAGATAGAAAGGAAGTGATAGCTAGTTTAAAGCGGTATATTATTAAATCATTTTACAATGAACTGAGATGCAAAGAGTAACCGTAATAGATTTTTAAAACATCCAAAATGAAGCAGATGACTGTTTAACAGACTACACCGCATTTAAGTTCAATGCATCTGAGCAAATACTACATTGCAAGCAGTGACTTCAGAACATTTAGCTCTTTTTAATGTCAATCTTGAATAATTTTGATATTTTCAAAAGCAGTCATTTGTAGAAATTATAAATAGGATTTGCAAAAATTTGTGTGTACTTTAGTATCCACTGCCAATAAGGGCAGTTGATAAAACTTATTTTGGCTTGAAGCCATCTGTAAGCCATCCTCGTGACCTTTTGGATCAGCCTCCAAGTTATTGGTATGCTCCGGTCTGCAATCATATATCCAAAAACAAGGAAAGAAAGTTAAGTTTTAAGGTCCTTTCTGCCTATCACTCAGTAGCGGTGATGAACAGTCTAAGAACATTGTAGATTTGTGGATATTTGGATCTAGCAGAAATACTCCTGGTGACAGCAATTTTAATTCAGTCTTGAGAGGAATGGAAGATCTCTGTTTCCAGAGAAGTGACTGCAGCAGGAAAGCAGAGCTATAGATCAAATGCTCAGATCGAACAATAAGTGAGATGATGTATTTTAAATTACACGGTGGTATAATGGTAGGGAAGTACCAAGCGCTCCTTAGAAAGTGGTTTCAGATGTTTCCTTCCTAGAACAATACAGATTTTGGAGATTTCATTTAAAAGCAATCACAAGGCAAAAGGTCACCACGCAAGCTGACTAATTGGTCTCTGTCCAGATGGAAACCTATGCTTAGTTCATTTCAAGGACAAGTTGCTGCTGGCTAATGTGTGGCAGATGGGGAACCAGAGAGTTTATTTTCATGAGTCACGCTGATGTGAGGGTTGCATAACTGTACTGGGGGAGTATGTCAAACATGATCTTGTCTTTCTCATCTGAAGGATAATCTGTGCATGTCCCATGGGAAAGATGTGTATGAAGCTGAAGCACAGATATCACCAGCAGATCCTATTTACTTGCAAACTCAGACTCAAGTTTCATATTCTTACTGTCAAAGTATTGTACTGACCTAGCCATCTTCACTCTCCAGTGTCCTGTTTGGGATGCTTTCTGGATGACGAGTGATATTCATCTTCATCCACCATTTTGTCAATATCTCCATGTGCCAAAAATGGAAACATCTTTATGGAGCAGAACTAGAAAGTGATCTGCCTCTCTCTGATTCTTCCCAAAGACTCACTTCTGCTAGGAAACCTGCTGGGAACTGCATGATAGCTCATGGAGGAAAAAGCCCTAGAAGAGTGTCATTTGCATGAAGTGGTAATTAGTGTACTTTGTTAACAGTTTGGATAATAATCAAAAAGGTCAGATTACTATGTCTTCTGGCACTTTTATGAGGATCCACCCATCCTCACCTCGAGCATTGTTTCTTTTGGTGCATTTCCTTGCACATTTGCCACACACCTTCAGCTCAATATATATCTTCATTTGGTGAGAGTAATTCTTCTTTTCTGTGGTATTGTTTTGGGTTTTGGTTTTTTTTTTTTTTCTTTTTTTTCTGTGGAAGTAGATTCTTTCACTTTAGGCAGAACATGTGATCTACTCTCTGTCCTCCAGAGCTCTGTAAAGTGCCCTTTCAAGTTGGTTGCTGTTCCCTGTATGTTAGGAACAAAGATGTATTCATGTTTGAAATACCAAAACATACCCGTTAGTCTTAGTTTAAAAGTGAAAATCCGAGATGACGGCCAAGATTCCAAGTAAAGTTTTTATAGAGTGTTGTTTTTATATTTTATAATGCAGGGAAATGATGGATTAAGGCCAGCACTTAAAAAGTACAGGACAATTCTTCCATATACAGAAAGCTCTGTCATAAACTGCATTTTGCATTCATATTTAGCAAATGTTAAACGCTATTACTCTATTTCATTCCATTCCATTCCATTCCACTCCATTCCATTTCCATTTTTAACCCTGTTTTTTGTTCGTTTGTTTAATATATTAAGATCCTCTAAAACTTCAGCTAACTACAGGGAATGCACAATGTGTGCTCTGTACCATCAGCAGCTCTGGGCATACCAACTTACAATTATGCCATAGAATACAATATGCATAAATATTTTTCTCCACTGACTTAAATTGTGTATGTGTTGGTATGCAACCTGTGCCAAGCTGGAGAGCTACTCCGAGGAGACAGGTGTCTGTATGAGCTGTTGTCTGTATAATATCATAATCTGGGCTATGTCTTCAGGGTACAGCACAATGAAAGCTGGCCAAGATTGTGAGTTAAACAGGTACCTCAACTATAAAGGAAGTTGCGTACTCTTTAGACTTGGATGTAGTTTAACCAAATGAAGGACAGAAGGAAAAACAAGGAAGTATAAGGTGAATACAAGGAAATACTATTCTTTTTTTGTTGTTGTTCTGGAAATATTGTTATAAAAACTAAAGTCTTAATTTTAAACCTTGAATTTGTTTATTAAAAAAAGGGGGGGGGGGTTAGAAAAAC
>PPHD01019374.1:0-14130 GCA_002909625.1 Bambusicola thoracicus | reverse complement strand
CATTAAATCACATTAAATGACAGTAAGAAATAGAGAAAATACATTCCAAATATTATTTTTCAATGAAAACTCATACTGCCATTGACACAGGGCTGTTTAATTTGAGAAGGATGTAGAGTGCATGTTACATTGCCTTTTAAGAATGATCCAGTATGCTGCAATATTGTCAAAATTTGATGTATATTACGCAAAAAAGCTTTAAGGGTATTCATATATTAATGAGATCAGATAGAAACTGTGTAGGTATTGTAACTCCCACTGATTTTACATAGACTTTGACATTTACGAAGAATGAAAAGTGGCTAAGTGGCATGCAGGAGTATGTTCGAAGTATCTTCAAAATGGAAGAATTGTGTCATGTCAACATTAACTTATCCTACTGCATTTTATTTTGTAGATGCCTTGACAAAGAGCCTCATTTCTTTAATCATCACTCTAGATTTTCTAAACTCAAAAATGCTTGAGTTAGAAAGCAGAAGCACAGGTTTTCTGTATTAGAACAGTAGACCATATACAACACTTTTTAAAATAAAAATTAAAAATGACAAAGCTTTCTCTGGAGTCATTTAATCAACCTAACTTCATTATAAAATGTTTAGCTTTATAAGAAAATAATCCATCCACTTTAATAACTAGATTATTAGATAGAATATTACTCACTACTTATTGGTTCTGTGTACTGCACACAACACCATGAGAGTGTGACTGTAGCACAGAGAGGTGTTGTGTCAGCATCTTTAGTTTAACACATTTCTATTTGACTAAGCATGTCTTAACAAAGCTTTTGTTATAATCAGCATGTGATTGAGGGTATGTAATCAGAAGCTTTTTGGAAATGGCATAATCAGTTTGAGATTTAAAGTGTTACCTAGAACAAAAACCCCTTAGTGCTAGGAACACAGTATCAGACTTTGAGCTTTTGCTAGATTCTCCTTTTATAGACCAAAACCCCATTTTTTTAATGCCGATCTATTGTTCTGTACACAGCACATCATGTTCTTAACTTTTCAATGGTTGCAACTGTCTGACACATGTAGTTCACATCTCCTCCCTTTTCATTTAGGTGTCCTACAAAACTCCTCCCTTTCTACTTGTCTGAACTCATCTCCTATTGCTTTTTCCCTCTGTCTTGCCTTTGTGGTCAATCTATTTTCCTCTACTGGCTCAATTGCCTTGACTCAGCATATATCTCATCCAGTCCTTATCACCACAGTTTTCTTCTGACTGTTTAGACAATAACTTAAAACTACTTCCATTTTACCCATAGGAACTGGGTTAGACCAACATGGGGTATTTCTATGCTATATAATTGTGATGTGGATTTTAGAATGAGCTGAATTCCCCCGAACAAGTAGCCTGAAGGAGGCTTTACATTCAGTGCTGCTGAAATATACTGTAGTAGACAAATCACCTGGGAGATCATTCCTATAAATCATATGAAGCTGATTTATATGATATTACAGTTGTGTAGAATGTTTTTGTGTGTCTGTTTTTATTTGTTTCGAGAGCTGCTATCACTGCAATGAAAATATCATTAAAGGAGATTTTTACCACACATAATTTCTGTAAACTGAAGAACTGAGCTCTGGGAGCTTTGCTTAATGTGTCACTCAAAGTAGTTTTCTACACTTAAACACTGATGTGTTTTATAACTAATACTCCAAGTACAATTCATTTCTGTGAGGTGATATGGAGAAATTTTCCTAAGTTGGTCATAGTGTTTTAGTAGGCCTGAGCATTAATATATGTTTATATGCCTTAAAAACACAAGCTAGCTTTGGGTGGACTGCTAAACAGCTTTGAAAGTGCATGATACATTCTCCAGCCATTTAAGCAGTGTAACCTTTTGGAGAATAATAATAACCAGAACAATCCATTATGTCAAACTATCTCTAAAAATCCTTTTGAATCTCTCATGCTACATTCTGACTTAATTTGTTCTAATAGCTCCCTGAAGAACTCCACTTGAATCAGCAGGCTTTGTTTGGATTTATGCCAGAAGAAATGAGAAAAATATTTGGAAATGAATTGGAGGCATCATATATTTTTTCAGGTTTCAAGATATAAATTAACCCGTTTGGCTATAAATTGAAAGTTTTCCTTTTCTTGTTGTTGTTATACATAAGTTACATGAGTTACAAACGATGTTATTTGGTAAAATGCCCCCAAAATTTAGTGGCTGTTTTAATATGGCTATTGTTAAACAGAGCTAAATTTTTTAATGTGACAAATTTGCACGTGTTATTTTTCTATAATGGCAGTTGATAACTTTGTATTACAGAAGGAGAAGAATATTCACAGGCACCGTGACTGTACAAAGTACCCATACATCACTGCCTGTTTCCTCACATTCAGATAATTTCTGCGGCAGAAATGGGATGACAGAAAGGAGGAAAACACTAGAGACCACATTTTTCTGAACATTGCTACAAACAATCCTGTGACTTTCTGGCCTCGATATGGTAGCAATCACTGTCTTGAAAGATGCTTATTCAGAGCCATAATTGAATCAGAACCTGTTTTAAAACCAGAAAGTAAAGAAAAAGAATTAAGTGTTCAGAGACATGAAATACTTTGCGCAACATTCCCTGGAGTAATTAGTCACTCAGCAAAACATGCCTGTAACTCAGAGCAGCATTTTGTCTTGAATGAATTCAGAGTGGAAAATGTTGTTACAAGTTGCTGAAGAGACCTGACCTTAATATTCTCAAAATTAAAAATCTACACCTGCCAATGAAGAAAGATGAATACTAGGGCAAGTCATAACTATGGGCAAACTTCCATGGCTGGCTGCGGTAGCCCTGAGTACCACATTTACATCCCTTTGGCCAGAAGCAAACCAGCTGTGGCAGGGAGGCCATTCAGCCTTCTTGCAGAAAGAGTATTAAATCAAATGCAGCAATTTGCTAACATGACTGTACAGCTTCTGGACAAGAGGTGTTTTTTTGTTGTTATGTTTGGGATTTATTACACTTGATTTGCTGAGTGCGTAGGTAGATAAACGTGACTCTGCCTGGACATGTCCCTGCAGAATTACTAAAAAGAAGTAAAAAAAACTGGGGAACAAAGAAAAAAACAGATGCAGTTATTTAACTTTAGCCTGTATTATACTCACATGTAGAAAAGGCTGAATAAATGTTCTGTAGGCAACTTCAGTATCGGCATTCTCTAACTTTTTGGAAAGGATGATGTCACAACATAAACAATGTTCTTTTAATGTCTTCTGTGTGTATATAATCTCTCTCACACACCTATATAGTTCTTATTATCTTGTTAATTGTCTAATCCTTTAAAAATTCCTATTACATTCTTGGCTTTGTTATGAATTTGAAGCAATGGTGTGAAGAATACCAGTAATTAAGAGTTATGTAAAAAAACTTGCTTCCATTTGTCTTTAAGTAAGAGATGTCTGTCAGTAACGGTGATTGCACTTTGACTCTTGATCTTGGAGACTAAAGAGGATGACCTCCTTTCAGAGCTGATCAACAGTAAATAGTTCATAAAATAGTCATATATCCACTTTCATTCCTTTTAAATATATATATATATTTTTCCACTTCCCAAAATTATCATTAATTAGTTCACACTTTGCTGTGTCAGTTATTGTTCCAAGGTAGTGACATTGCTGAAGTTGAAGATGTCACTCTGGATGATGTCACATTATATCTCTATAATATATGTCTATAGTATTTGCATTGTTGTTTTCTACACATTTAATGCAATCTATTTCAATTTACATTTATTTTATTTACAACTGTACACAGAAAATGTTTATGGTGTTTAAAGCTGTGTTTTAAGCAGTGACGCTGTTTAAAACTCCATAAATCCCTTGTTGCACATCCCTTTGATCTGGCAACGTGAATTTTCAAATTTCCTTTTAATTCAAATTCAATTCAGATTGAAGAACTTCAGATCTTGTTATATCCTTTCAGAAGTACTGATAAGCTTCTCTGTGCTGTTCAGTTCAACACAGCGTGGGTTACTTGAAAATCTTTTGTTTCTATTGTTCAACTCTGTTTCACCTTGTTATTAAAAGTGTAAAGTATCAGTCACAGTAAGCAATTCCAGAATATTTATTTTGAATAAAAATGTTCTGGTGGTAGTTCCTAATATATGCTAGATATTTATGAAACACTCAAAAAAGTCCGAATGATACTGTTCTTCAGGAAAAGCACTATACCATATTAGTGGCAACATCTGTCCAAGAATGTGAAAAATTAAGACAGAGGTATAAAACAAGACAGGAACAAAATGAAGGCAAAATGTCGTTGACAGTGGTAGGCCTACAGACATTTAAAAATAGTGATAACTAATGTAAAGCTGAATATATAGTCGATGTATTAAAAAGTAGTGAGTAGACAAAGAAAGGGGAATTTAATATCAAGGATTTATCAGCATTTGCTGCCTTTGTGTAGTACTGCTTGTGTTTATTAAAGATGGGGAAAAGAGCTAAATTAGCTGCAGATTTACCTCTTGTTATTTATCATTTCTAATATACCAGTCTCCTATAATAGTGCAGTCTTCTGGGTCTTTACCTTTGTTCTTGCATAACCCTGTTATCAGTGGTAAATCTGCAGCAGTAGAGAGGAGTGGAAGGAGGAGCTGAACCGATGACATTTAACGAGCAGCGTGAGACACATCCATCATAATGCATGATTTTTATAATATATGTTGGTATTACTCTAAAAATTATTATTTGGAAATATATGAAATATATTCTGTATAGTCTTCTGCATGCCAGTGGACTGCAAATTGAGTTGTTTTCTTAAATTATTTAATTTTGGGGGGAAAATATGGCGTATTTTAATCTTTTTAAAAATTATTTAATTCATAATTTTTGCTATTAATATTTTAACTGATTTATAAAACACTAACATTAATTTTGTATAGTTACTGTAAATATAGAAGGAATGTACAGGGACAGTACAGAACCCAGTTCTAGGACAGAAAGAATTACAGGTTAGCCCAGAAAACCATGACGAAAAATAGTGAAAAAAGATTCTGCATACTGAACTAAGTAAATATATTTTCTGTGCTCTGAGGATTGTAAAGCTGGGCCTGTCAGAATGAGTTTGTTTCAGCAAGAAAATATACTGCTTGAAAGGTCAGGTCATATACAATTCAGCTTAAGAATGAGTTACAAGTGAACCTAAACACCCATCAGATCAGTGAAAAGGTTATCAGTCAAAGTACAAGAGTACACCGCTGGCTTAGAATGAAACTCTTTAACAAATGACTTTTCCATTCTAAATGTTTTCTTAATTGTGCAGCAGTAATTTCTCAGGGGGATGTTAAGGCTGGAAAATATGACAACAGCAATTGAAAAGTACATGGAAGAATGAGAGAAGGGCATGAAAAACTTTTTCAAAGGGACATTCTTTCCTTCCTTAACAGTAGAGTAGACCAAGCTCTCATATTTAACCCATTAAATGAATACATTAAATTTGGCAAAAAAGTTATGGGCATTAAGTCTGAAAGCTGGTAAAGATATTCAAATTAACTTCAGTGCTGACACAGTACTTTCTACGAATTTTTAGCCATATCTATTTTAGATTATGTGAGATACTTAAGTGATTTCAGTAATACTCTCCACTGGCTCAGAGGAGAACTAAGGTCTAGGTCCTGTTCAGCTAAGTTCAGGCAATTGAATTACCTATAAGTACCTATAAGAATGTAGTCATTATTTGCTTTCAGGAGACAATGGAGAGTGAGGGGTCTTGTAAGGTAGATCTGGCACAACACCATAAATACGTCAGTATATGTCTCTGTACTGATTCTAAGGACTATAGAGAAAGAAGACTCCTTAGGCATCTGAGTTAGATGGGACAAATCTTTTCTTAGGTCTTCAATTATGGTGGCTGAATTGAACTGGTAAGATGTTTGAAGTAGCTTGAGTCAGTTTGTATGAGTATTCTCCACCTAAGCAACTTCTCTAATATTTGTAGCATATGTCCTTTATAAATGCTAAAAACTTAAGCAATAGAGCAATGTTATCCCTACAGTGCAGGTGAGGAATTCAGTAAAAAAGATCAAAGACTCCTTTCTTCTTCCAAGGCTTTCAGTTCCTTGCTCTTGTCAGCCAAAGCAGAGGAAAGGGTTGGCTGCATTAACCTGTGACTGTCCCACCTTGTTTTCAAGTACAACATCAACCTTCAAGCCAAGGAAAAAAACTGTGATGTCAACTTTCTTACGGTACTGGCAACCTTACTTTGTATCTTCTGTTTGTAATGGATTATTTTTATTATACTGCAAGAGCTATGGCCATAATTCTTCCCATTCTGTTCTACTTTTAAATAAGAGATACAGATGTTGCTGATGTAAGCGAAAAGCATTTACTAGGAAAAGCTATTATTTGAACAGTGATAATATAAAAATAATTCTATCTTCATACATTCTATAGAAGTAGCTGAAGTAAATTACTGATCATACTTTACTGGAAATTAGTTATAATGCTTATTTATACTTATATGAATTTAAAAAGAATTAAACTTCTCTCATGAATTATTTTATTTGCCAATAAAGGATAAAC
Source organism: Bambusicola thoracicus (assembly GCA_002909625.1). Lineage (NCBI taxonomy): Eukaryota > Metazoa > Chordata > Aves > Galliformes > Phasianidae > Bambusicola > Bambusicola thoracicus. The sequence goes on along the minus strand of PPHD01019374.1, from coordinate 7,601 downwards.
CTGAATGAATTTCATATCCAAGAAATAATCAAGAGAACTGGGTGTCATTCTGGGGGAATGTTCCCAGTAGCATACATGTTTCTGATAACAAAAAATTTTAAGTAGATACTCTTTCAGGTGTTTTTATTTTATTTTATTTTGAGAACAACCTCTGTGTACAAGACTACTGTTTATAGAGGCACATAGTGTTTACCAGTTCCTCTAGCTGTAGGCAATGATTCTGAAGGAAAAAAAAATGCTTAATGTAATTCCAGCCTTGATGAGAAAGTAGACTTTTCCAGATAGTTGTAAAACTTGAGAAACATCATCTAACCATGTTTGGACAATATTTTTTATTTTTCCTAAAGAGACAGACACAAAAAAATAGATGCAAGGAAAGGAATCTTGAAATGGTCTTGCCCTGTAATTCAGGAAAATTCAGAATGAGTAATATACCAGAAGAATTATGGTAATCTTCATTAAATACTAAAAACATTCAGTTAAGAATCCTGTATCTACCATGAACAGCTTTCCTAGGGCTCATTTGTATATCATGGGAACTAAGATGTGCTAGCTGACACTTCAAAGTGCTTTGTGTTAAAGTTGTGTGAACTGGAAATCTTTCCTCATTGCTAGTTGGAAGTTCCTGATCCTTGTTAAGATATTACTACCTACTGTAATCACAATAATGACAGCTCTGCTGTGCTGAAGTTCAGCTGGGAAAAAAAAAAAAAAAAAAAAAAAAAAAAAAAAAAAGTTGATTCTTTCCAAAACAACAAGACATGACATTTATTTACAGATTCCTGGATCACTGTAGTGCATAACAATCATGTTCACACTCAAGATTTCTGAAAGAAAGGCAACATTAAAATGGAGTTCTGGTAAAAACTTTCAGTCTCCTTTTGTTTTGTTGGTTACATTCTTAAACAGTTGTTATGTGTGAAAGCAAATTCTGTCTCTTCTTTAGATAAAATACATAGTTTACCTCAATTATTTTTCAATATAGCAGATCTAAAGTTTTCTTGGTATGAACTGCTGTGAGGAAATTAAAATTTCTGGACTGTGGTTTGTGAAATATTAAAAGCTCTTTTATTTTTTGTTCCTTGAACATAACTTATATACTATTAATGTCTGTAGATTCAATTTCCTTTTTGAGAAGATACAACCATTGGGTTCAAATGTCCAGATACCTGTACAGCTATGCAGAATTTTCAATATGAGGAAGTCCTAAATTCCCAAGGAGAATTAATAGTATGCTAAATGATCATTCCATAACATCATTTTGTGTTAAACCTGGAGTATAAAATTAAGAGTAGATACATGTCTACAAGACAGACCCAGCTCTTCTTGTGCTTTTAAACACAGAATATTCATCCCCAAAAGCCAAATCTGGTTGATGACTGAACCATGGAAGAACTCACATTCTGCAAGCACTCATGTTTCTTCCTTTTCTGAAGTGCGTATGTTCAAAATTTATCAGCACGTGCACACAGAATTCAGATATCATTTCAGAATTACGCATAAAGCATTGCCTACAGCAGGTGCTGGAAATTAAGTGCTTTTTTCGCAATGAATGTCTTAACTCATAGTTGTTTGCTTTCGTTCTTGAATCTGATGAAAACATTATCTCATCCAAACTAGAATACCATTAAGAGAAGGAATGCACTCAATGCACCTTATGACACTGCATAGTCTGTTGTTTGGACTGACTCCTAAGGTAAAAATATGTTCAAATCAATGCAAGAAATAATTGAACTGCTTCTCCCCCAGGGAAGGTATGTTGATATGTAAGTGGTTGACTAAAAGGAGTTTTTTTTCCTGCATTTTAGGCCATTTATTGAGAGGAAAGACAGGAGGGGATTTAAGAGTATGAATCCTGATTGGAAAGAGGCACAATGGGGGCACATGCAGGCACTGCCTAGCATGCACAGCCTGACACCAGCCCTGATGCAGGGGACTACCAACCCTATAAAGGCTGACTACATTCATCTGTGCAAACCGTTCACAGGCTGCTGTTGTGACACCAGTGACAACAACAATCACTTGTGTGGTGTGTTGTGCTCAAGGACAGCAGACTGGTTTGCAACAGCAATTATCATCCTAAATTTTAGGCAAGCGAAGCTGAAGTTTGGATGGTTGGATGCCCAGGTCCATACAGCTGACCATTGCAGAACTGAAACTAAAATCAGAATCTCATGTACAGATTCTGGGTTTCCACCTCTGATGTTCAAAGGCAAACACTCCTATTTTTATCTGTGCTTATACAACATCCTCATGGAAATCACAAAACACAGAATTGTAGGGGTTGGAAGAGACCTCTAGAGATCAGCAAGTCTAACCACCTGCTGAAGCAAGCTCCTTACAGTTGATCACACAAGAAAGTATCCAGACAGGCCTTGAATATCTCCAGAGAAGGAGACTCCACAAGCTCTCTGGGCAGCCTGTTCCAGTGCTCCTCCACTCTGACTGTAAAGCAGTTCTTCCATGTGTTAATATGAATCTTTCTCTGCTCCAGATTCTGCCCACTGCCTCTCATTCTATCACTGCACACTGCTGGAAATAGTCCACACACAGTGACCTGAGTACTGCACTTTACATATTTAGAAACAGTGGTGATATCCCTTCAGCCTTCTCTTCCCCAAACTGAAGAATCCCAGGTTTCTCATCCTTCCCTCATACAGGAGATGCATCACGCCTCTAATCATCTTTGTGGCCCTCCACTGGACTTTCTCTAGAAGATCCCTGTCTTTTTTAAAGAACAGAGCTTTTTTCCTTGACAGTATGATAGTGTGGAAGGTCTTTGTTTTTTTGCATCTCTGATCTTTGGCTTTAGTATCCAAAGGCTGGCTAAAGACTCTGGTGAGGACAACTCAGATATTCCTACTCCATGTGCAATGCAACAACTTGCAGAGATGCAGTCTAAGCTAATCATTTCAGGCAGTGTTGTGTGGAGGTACCCTCAACCGCCTATACAGCTCTTTAGCTTTTTTGGAGGATGAGTGTCCACCTTTCATGCTAAAATTTGGCTCTTCTTGATTTACAGAGGTAAAAAAAAAAAAAACCCTGTGATAACACCACACAGTTCCCCATGATGCAAGGGACCTGTAGCAACGAATGTGAAGGTATTTTGTATGGGAACCTGTGTGTTGCCAGAAATGAGGTCTAGACTGTTTGAGACGAGTTGATCATCCCTTCAGGCCTTGCTGAGGATTGTTTAACACCGTGGTTGCTGAGTCAGTTTTCAGGGACTGTGATTCATGAACAAATCTGTTTTTATAACTGGCTGAGGTGCTACAGGGGTTGGAGAAAAGAGAGAAGAGAGTCCCTTGGCATGCCTGTCCCTCTTTGTTTCCCTCATACATGACAGGATGTTTTGACACAAGGGTGATGTTCAGGGGTGAGGAGGGAGGCTTACTCCTTACCATCTTTTGTTTCCCTGTGCCCAGTAGGACTATTATTGAGATATCCTCCAAAACAGCTTAAACAGAAAGGTGTTCAAGGCCAGGCTGGTTGTACAACCTAGTCTAGTAGAAGGTGTTCCTGCTGATGTCAGAGAGTTGGAACTAGAGAATCTTTAAGTTCCCTTTAAAGGCAAACCATTCTATGATTCTGTGATATTCCTTCAGCCAGTCATACAGACAGGAAAATGAAGGGATTTTGCTATTCTTCATGTTTGCTATTGGACAGCTAAGGTAATCCTCTATTTGTCCTGTTACCTTCTCAGATATGAGCATCTTCTGTTTTTTGTAGGGATAATCCAGTGCAGATGTTGTGGATGGGATGATGCAGTGCTCTCCCTGCGGACACCCTGGATCATTCACAGCTTCCTCCACCTTAAATGGAGTTCACTGTGCTCAGAAAGAAATGCCATGGCTGTTTGAGGGCATACAACTGTTCTTTGAAAGTAGCAATACCTAACAGTTAGCCCCAGCTTTTTCCTTTCCCAAATAAAATATTTCTATGCAATATGCTTTTCCTGAGTTCATAAATTTCTTATAGTCCTTCCACTTTCTGATGGGCAAAGGCAACACTGACCTCTCCATGGAGCTCTCTCTGACCCTGACGTAGCCTTCCGAACTGTGTTATGACTGGGATATGCCTGAGGCTTTCTCTTTTTCTTCCTGAATAGGATCAGTCTTTGTTGCCCTGTTGGCCTGTACTTGAATGAATCTTTTGGGTGAATGACGTATTCCTTGACATTATACATGTTGCCTCCATAGAGAAGAATATTAAAATGACCTAGCCTTATTATCCACATGATAGTCATTGATAAAACCCCTGTATTTTGTAAATTCTATCATAGTATGATACATGACAGCCCACATTTATAATAGGTTATATGTTGGCTTTTAGAAAATGTTCTCCCTTTCTAACAGCAGAGCTATATAGGAAAATATGCGAGTCTCTTTCTGCAGTTCTAACTGCCAAAACTGGATAGAGCAACAAAGCAAAGGGCAGTGAACAAAGAACTTGAGTACTGTTGGAAATAAAAAATCTAGCAAGAAAGAAGTACGGACAAACTATATTTTACACATCTTAATGTTTAAAATCAAATTATTGTGTGTTGTATATTATCACACACAAAAAAAATCTGACCTTCCTTCAAAAAGTAGTAGTTTGTGTCATAGGGTGTATACTGTGGACTGTTTAACTGGCATGTTACAGATATATCTAGCAGTCTTGATACTAACATTAATGTAAAAAGGGAGAAAGTATAACTTTCCATTTTTATAAAAAGGGCTACAAATATTGTCTTGCTGACAACAGGATGGCTCAGTTTTAAATTATTACATCTTATATGAAAACTTTTGTATTTGAGCTAAGCAGTACAATTTACTCAGGATTACACGTACTTTCTCATAACAGAGAGAAATATGCATAATATATTGCACTGAGTTCAATCAAGATATAGATATTTTTTTCTTTGGACAGATCTATGGATAGTGGAATACATTCATACAAAAGACATAAAAAGCAAAGTGCCATGACTGACAAGGTCTTTTTCATACCTGTCAAACGAAGAAGCGCAGAGTTCTCAGTATGAATAGGATATAGGTGGTCTTGTTCTTTTACCTGCCTTTGAGAAATGGCAGACTATGCAGCTTCCTTTTAAGAGGGAGAAGATAACATTCTGAGGTGAATTATTACTCATAATGAACTGAAAGTCTGAGTCCATATCATAATATTAGTCATTACGGACAATCAATTTATTCATAAATTGCATGTAGTAACTCTAGATAAACTGCATAATTATGTAACCGGAGTACTATAATATGATAGCACACATATTATGAGGTTTAGAACATAAATAATTCCTGACAAAATTCTCCTAAAAATGTTTCCTACCACATTCAGACAAAATGAACTAAATTGTTAATGAAAATTTAGGTATGTGACTAATTTTGTGCAGAAAAAGTATTACTGAAGCAGTATGACTTCCAGGAATGCTTATACACTTAAACATTAATGCCTATTTTAGGGTCAAACAAAAGGGTGAGTGTCATGTTCAGTGGCATAAGTAGAAGCACAAAGTTGTGAGGTCAATTAGAAGTTGATATGCAGGCCTGGTATTTCTGTGTGACTCTCTTGTTTTTACTTAGAATGGCAACTTACTGTTGGCCTATCAGTAAAGTCCTCTTGGATTATCTGAACAATCTCCTAAGCATTTTAAATAATTATTTAGTAGCAGTGTGAATTTATCCAGGATGTCAATTTCCTAACTAACCAAATAATCAATTGGTAGCATGATAGAGAAGCACTTCAATTATAGGAGACTTCATCTACTATCACCAAATAGAGAAAGGCTGTATAAAAATGAAAGCAACAAAAATGACTTAGTATCTGAAAAGTGTAAAGAACCTAAATGGCCTAATCTGTTTAGCTTTCAAATACTATCAAGCACTGATTCATTTTTAGAATTTAAATACTCTAGCTGTAAGAAACAGTAGAATGGAAAAGACTTTTTTCCCTCTTAAATGCAACCCTTTCTCTTTCCTTTCCTTACACCATGTTTCGTCTCAACCTCTGTTCTTCAGCTATTTAACGTCTGTTAGCCATCTTGATGAGCTATTCAGCTTATTTGCTGTACTTTTCTGCTTTCATCCTCCTCATCTTAGCTTTCTAGAGCAATTTGTCTCGGTGGCCATCCCACATCTCAGCTCTTTGATGAACTTGTCTCTCTATTTCTTACCTCACCTATTTTTCATGCAGCAGTTTCTAATTTCATATTAATAAGCTTCTAAGTGGATCTGTTTATCTCTCTCCTTTTTGTTCAGTCAGAGTTGTTCACTTTCATTTTTTTCGGTTGCTTTCCAGACCTCTGGACCATTCTCAATCTCAACACCTTTTGTAATGTATTTCTTCTTCTGCTGGTGAAAAATAATTTTCAGTCCTCATACAGTAATTTCTCTCAATTTACCAGTACCAGTGGCTCAGTATTCCTGTTGTTAGTTCCTGTGCTTTGGTTTTGAAGGTGACTGGATATTTTCTGTCCTTTTCTCCTCACATCTCAACTCTGGGTCGTGTACATTCAGTCACTTTGGAGAGATGGTGTAAATGTTGACTTGTCACGTACAAGCCCAAAGGTGGTGGAATATGATGAACTGCTCTTTGATGATTGAAGATGAACTTTCTGACCAGCATTAGCAACATTGTGGGAAAGGGAATATGCCTTATAAGTATGGAGATTTTATCTTTTAAAATGAAGGTCTTCTGAGAATATGCAAACTCAAGGTCCTTTCACTCAATAAAACTTGGGAGAAGAAGAAAAAGAGCTATAGGTTCAGAAAGCTTTTGAAGATGAGGAATGAAACCCCATGTGCCCTTCCATTTGTCAGACCAGATTATGAGTGAGACTTTTTTTGTCAAAATTATGCCAGATGCTAAAAGCTCCTAATGGACCACTTGGTTAGGGTCTGAACTGTAATTCAGTCACATTAACTTTCATAATCAGGCCAGGTGAAGATGGATACAAGGCTTTCACAGGTCTTTTCCTTCTGAGAGTATCCTCAGTTTTGAGAAAATTCCTCTCTGTTTAGTTCTGTTAAAGTAGATGAATAGGTAACAGACTGTCTCAAAGTTGCAAGTTCATTTTCAGCTAAATGTTAGTACAATTATTTTTGTCCTTTTTATATGCTTTTTTTTTTGTGGATTTTGTTGTTGTTTTTAGTTGGTTTTGTTTCTCGAATCCATCCCTACATACAAGCCATATGCTTTTCTAACTTGGCACTGTATAAAAACCACTTTCTTCTTGGTTGATACTTCTCAACATCTTAATGACTATGTCGGTTTCCTGTAATTGTTCCACCAGTATAGGATTTCCTCTATCCCCACCTACTAGCTCAGGCAGTGTGCTTCTGGTTTATGCTTTAAAACATACTGGACATGAAACTCAGACAAAAATAAAAGTTTACTACATATTGAATACGGATAGTCTTACAAACAAATGGGAATAACAGAGACCTGAACTGTTGATGCACTTACCTGGTTTGTTCAGGATCTGCAAGCAATTCTTGCCTTTAAACAGTTGTTTTATGATGTCTGTGGGTTGTGAGCAGGGTAGTTGGGGGTGTTTATGTGCACTGTAGGGCGGTCGTGGATGGTGCCTGCGTGCACTGTAGGGT
>PPHD01019372.1:0-10761 GCA_002909625.1 Bambusicola thoracicus | reverse complement strand
TTTTTTTTTTTTTTTTTTTTTTTTTTTTTTTTTAGTTCTCTTTTCTATTGCAACAGAAACTAACAGCACTGAAAACTCTTTAGAGTCACTGAAGTAAGGTGTCTGAAAACCCACGTTTTTAGGAGAGGAGAGGATTTTAAAATCTGTCTCAGACTTTCAGCTGTGGTGATAAGCAGCAAATCTGACTGTAATTCAGACTTGCAATTCTATTACACATCAGTCTGCAGGACATGGTGTCCCAGTTAAAGAGGCTTGCCTAAGGTAAACACAGTATTTGGGACTTGTGACACTCAACTCATCCTGGAAGTACTACTTTCTTGCCATTACAGGAAATTCATATGTTACCTTATTAGGTGAATTAAGACTATCTGTGCCTGCAGGTTTTCACAGATCAGATCTGCTTTATTGTTTTCCATGATTTTTGTCCCTAAGATAATGAAATGTCAAAGGCAAGTCCTTTGTGTTGTTATGACTGTCACAGAAATTCAGCCTCAATATCAAGTAGAACAAACTGATAAGAATGTACTAAATAAATAATAATATTTAATTCAGATATTAACTCAAAAAACACATGTCAGCATTTACACAGAAGAATCTATATACGCAAATGGTGAAAACTGACAATTTATATGTTCTTAAATGCATATTAAACTGAAAGCTTTAATACATTTCTGTTACTAGGAGCTAGGAAAATGTTCCTGTCTTAACATAGACAGAAAACACTTCCTTTGAAATATTTAGAGCTAGAACATCATGCAGTTCATTATAGGACATTGCATGTCCATCTTCACTCAGCTACACATTGCTCTCTAAGTTCCCAGCCAAGCACACTTAGTGTTGGAAGGTTGGAACACTTCTCCTATGAAGAAAGGCGGAGAAAGTTGGGTTTATTTAGCCTAGAGAACAGATGGCTTGCAGTGGTCTTCCAGTCCTTAAAGGGGACATAAATGAAAGATGAGGAGGCACTCTTTCCCAGGGAGAGTAGTAATAGGACAAGAGAAAATGACTTTCAACTGAAAAAGAGTAGACTTAAATTGGATAAGTTAGGAAGAAACTTTTCATGAGGGTGGTGAGGCACTGGAAAATGTTTCCAGGGAAGCTGTGGATGTCCCATCTCTGAAGGTGTTCAAAGTTGGATGGGGCTTTGAGCAACTTGAATCAGGCAGTGTTGTTCCTGTCTGCTGCAGGGAAATTGGAACTTGGTGATCTTTAATGTTCATTCTGACCCTAGCTGTTCTATGCTTCAAGAGAACATCTCTGCATGATTTGATGTCCAGCTTTTTTTCCAACATTTGTTGAAGTACAAAGCTGAGACAGGAATATGACATACAAGGTTCATATGACTGCGGCATCTGGGTCGGGAACTATACCTTGGTAATAAGTATGCTGCGTTCAGAATCTGGCAAAATGCCTGCTGAAATCATGTCCCTCACAAGGCTTTGCTCCAAGTGAAACAAATGCATAATTATTAATACAATAAGAAAAAATGCACATATGTATAAAAGACTCAGATGTCTTTTCTCTGCCTCACATCTACAGCTCTTCACTACAGAAAATACCTTTATTTTGCTGTTCCTAAAAAGTGGATACATTTGACTGTGTGCATGTATAGGATTCCTTAGTTGTTCTCAGACATCATAAGAATGGGGGTGATCACTAATAATCAGAGTTCTGAACAAATCAGTTTACTGTATTTGCTGCAGTGTAGAAATCACACTCCATTTTTATCTAATACAAGCAACTGTCCTAAAACCAACACACATGAAATATGTGAATAGATTTGACATTTTTTAAAAATTCCTAGAGTATAAAAGCAGGAATCATGAATTAAAAATAAGAGTTTTTTTGTTATTTCAGGTGCTTATAGATAGTGTAACTATCGGGGTTGATATCACTGTCTTCAGATAAACTACCGGGTCAGGAATGAGTCTTACTTTATTTGCTTAAAATTGTGGAAATAATGTTGCAAAGCTTTCAAATAATTGTAGATGTTAAGAATGGTGACAATATTTTAGTTTTCAAATTATAGTAATCAGTGAAACTTATGTGGTGTGGAATGAAAGAAATACTGTGTAAAGGAAATTATTAAGTTTTTAGATCCTCATATATTAAAGCCTCTCTGTTGCAGCATAAAGGATCTGATATTAGGTAAGCTCCATATAGTGTAATTGAATCAGCTCAAAGAACTGAAAATGTTGATAAAAGTCTGCATTGGGAATAGAGACTGAATGTGCAAACTTTATGTAAAATTGAATTGTGCCGGAGTATTTCCACTGAAAGAAAAGGAGAAAATAGAGGTAAATTAAAGTCAAAATAGTGATATATATTAAAAATCAAACCACAGCACTCCAGAGAGAGAAAAACACATGGCATCAGTAATTATGTGTTATATTCATTCAAAGAAGGAACAAAGTCTATCAATGCATATCATTATAAAAAACATTTAAAATCAACACTTCCCTCTTTTTATATGAAAGTGTTTCCATGTAATTCTATAGGAGAAATTATAATAAATATCCTCTGAATGAATACTACAAAATACTCTTGTTGTTAATGTACTGCAAAAAAAATGTCTTAAAAAAAATCCTCTGGAGGGGTGCTTATTGGGCTATGATGCATTGTGGTGTTATGTTTGGCTGTGGAGTCTGTGCAAGACAATTGGTTCAGGTATGTGAGTCTCAGGACTACAATATTTCTAGGCTACAAACAGAGGAAGAGACAATAGCAGCTCATAGTTTTGCAGAGTGAATCAGATTATAGGCTTAAGTATATTAATATTACAATTGAAACATTAGAATTGATTTTCATTTCATATGTTCTTAGCAGTCTATTTTTCGATCTATGTGCCAAACAGTGAGGGGATCTGACCTAGCGGATTTGTGGCCAATTAATAATAAATGTAAGCTACAATCCTTTAATCATCCCTCAATACATTACAACACATGCATATTGCAGTGCCTATTGATGCCTACTGCACTGTCTCCCACCAATTATCTATACAGAATTTTAAAAATAGAAATGTGCACAGAATTAAGTTGATGTACAAGGACTGCTCCAGAAGTAATGCCTCCTATTTGGTCATGTTGATCCATGACATCAGAGTAGATGTCTCTTGTATTACAGTAGAAGCTGAACCTTCACACCAATATCTTATTACATTTTGTTGCTGTGCAACATATGGCAGCAGAAGGGCAGTCTGACAGAATGGTGTCTGACATGGAAGTGGGTATGAAGCATAGTTGGGGAATAGCATTCCTCCATGTGGAAAAAAATGACACCCATTTACATTAATTGACTCTTGCTAAGCATTTATGGAGACCATCCAGTGGATGTGAGCACTGGGTTTCAGTAGTTTCAGCAGTGGTGACAGCAGCATGTAAGATGAGCCATATTCTGGATGGCCACGCAGAGTTTTATAAGCACAAAATACAGACTCTTTTTCATCACTGGTGAAAATGCATTATGGTGATCAAATCACCTAACAGAGGTAACTGTTGAAAAAAAAAGTGTTTTGTAGCTGAGGATCTGCTCTATCGAATAGTGTTATTGTATTTTTTGTATATGTTGTAATTTCCATGGAAATAATTACTTTTGGAGCAACGTGTTTAATATTAGGGAACAGCTTAGTCTTTAGTACTGACTCAGCAGCTGCTGCTCCTATGTTATGCATGTCTGTGTGCACAGAAGATTAGATATTTGTTACAGGATGTGGTGTGTATTGACTGATTGGTGTACTGATATAGTATGTGGCTTCTTCCTGGAAGCAGCTCTGAAGAGTGGCCAGTTCCTTAGCATCCCCAACCCTACCACTGTATCAGTATAAGAAGGAGAGCAATACCATCCCACTGTACTTCTGAGGTTCACTCTTCTCATTACCTTTCTGCTTTGTTCATGCATAGATATGTATGAGGAGGCAGCTGCCTGAACTGTATACTAAGGAACTAATATTTATGCTACAGCCTCTAGAAGAGGTGAACATAGAGAAGCATTTCGAAACCTGCCAGGACTATGGGATTTGTTCAAATTATTGTGTTTTCATAGAAGTAAGATTTGAATACAATCTTAAACCTCTTCATTTTTTTTTTTTTGCATGTATATAACCCAGTTTCCCATCTCTTGTATCATAGCACAACTTCTGAAAACAGTTTTTGTTTATGAAACCTGTAGTTTATTGTTCTAGTAATTTTGTAGTTCCTCAGGGCAACATTTTACAAGAACAAAAAAATGTCTGAGGGCAGGAAAAGCAGGAATGGAAGCTCTTGAAGTCCTGGAAGCAAAAATTATATCCACATATTTTGAAAATAGTAGGATTCAAACATCTGTGCCATTCTTAAGGATCATTTTGTTCAATTATGCAGTTTATTTTCTGTGTTTGCTGTTACCACTGTTACTCCTGAATCTTAGCATAATCCATTTAGGACAAGTTAGGCATCCGTTTTCGGTACTTAGTGAACAGAAAGAATAAGTGTCACAATATTAGTATAGCAAAGCTACTGGTTCTTTCAAAACAAAGTTACATAAACATATTACTTTGTACTGCTTTAATGCATGTTTAATACAATTTCAGAACAGATCATAAAAAAAGTATGAAGTCTTGAGGTCATTCTTGCCCCAGATCTATTTCCTGATGTATTATCCAATTCAGATGTGATATAGGCAACTGTGTATGAGTGTGCCCTGACTTCTGGCAAATTTACACACACCAAAAACAAAGGCAACCTCTGCTGTCATATAAGGTACTGAGAGATACGTTAAAACTAACAAAGCAGAAAGGGCCTGAAATTGAAGCAGTTTTTAAAATGACAGTTTAATGAAAGTGGTGTGAAAATACTATCAGCCTGATGGAAAACATCTGTCCTCAACTATTCTTGAATGATGAAAGGTTGTGAGACACTTCAAGAATTTTTTAGCAGTCTACGGTTATATCAACAGTAGGTCAGGCGTGACCTGTCTCCTAGCAGTGACAGTCCGCAACATAAAACCTTTCAGATGATCTATAAATCTTGTATTGGCCTTTTTGTGCTATAGGAATCCTTCAAAATTATTGCATATCATCATTCATGGATTTATAATTAAGTTGCAACTTGAATTGTTATTTTAAATAAAAACTTGAGACTGTAAAATAACTACCGTGAATATGACATATTGTTGTAACATTGCACAGGAGATAGGAAAATGAGAGTATTAATAGATGACATTGCATAAATCTAGTGTGTTACTTACCATTGTGTCTGAAGCCATAAATACTAACTACAGACTGTGATGAGAGTGATTTGTCATTTCATTCTTACAGATTTCCTCAGTTTGCTGATGTTTGTTTAATAGTTTCAGGCAATGTATCTTATTGATCACTTTCTTTTTCCATGCTGCCTTTTTAGAGTGGTATAATACATCCAAACTTTGTTCTCATTGTAACCCACAAACAACCTTGACTGAAAGAAGTAACAGTTAGTCACTATTTTATATTCATTTTTTACACTATGATATTAATGGTGTCTTACTGCCATGTACATAAAATCATTTGCAATTCTAGCATGCTGCTGTGGTCAAGGGTATGCCATTTCTTCACATTTAAAATCCTCTGATATAACTCAGCAGTGCAAATTTGCTTCAGGCAGGTGGCACAAAGGTTCTCAGATTCCATTTTTTTTCTCCAGAATGTGAAACTAATTGGTCGTTTTTTCTGTTCCAAGAGGGAAGAAAAAAATCAAGGAAGAAGTTCAGAACAATTTGAAAGTGACTCAAGTAAGTACTGTTAGCAAATGAATCTGCAAGTGCAAGTGATTAGTCTCTGATTTATAAACGAAACACTGGAGAGGGGATACTAATTAAATAAGAAAAGACACTGGAGACACTTTCCTGCAAAACCACTTGAATCTTAATGTTGATTAGGTAATGTCACTTAGTTTATAATTCAACACACTTTATGCATTTTTTACATATACTTTTCTATACCGGCTTTGCTGAGATTGATGTTAATCACAGCTGGCATATCTTAGCCCTTCTCTATGGTTTTTCTGGAAGGCTGCTTTCACTGTTTGTTGTTTTTAAAATAATATTTGTATATATTTATTTTTGCAGTTATTGCTTTTGTTTGTAATTCTTTTCCATGTTTATAGCTCTTTACCAAGCATACATCATCTAAGTGCTTCCAGAAAGGCCATGGTATCTTTTTCTTTTTATTTCCTGTTCCATTTATATGACCCAGGGGTTCTACATTTCAATGTGTGGCTAGCCATGCTTATATCATGGCGAAGTATGGAGGATGAGCAAGCTTTTACAGCTTCATGAAGCCTTCCAAGAAACATTTTACTTCTCTGATTCCACACAAAGGCCTCTTTTCAGTTGAAGCTTATTTTAGTTTATGTGTGCTGTAGTGTGGGAAGAAGTCTGATGTGTCTAAGAACCAGGAGTGTCTCATATTACTGGTGTTATGAGAGCCATTTAGCATTGTGGTAGCAGCTACAGGTTACCTCCTAAAGCCCCCATATACTAGATGTTATATCAATATAGATGAGGTAAAAAACATCTGTACCTCAGAAGACATGAAACTAGAAGTCTGAGAGAAGTAGACGGCCCTTGTACCACAATTAGAGAAAATAACGCTATGTAGTAATCCTTCTTTAATAAAAGTTGTGATATTCTCATCACATCTCAAACTGAGATAATTTCCAAACTTTCAGATCTATTGTACATAGTGTGTGAACCACACTGCTGGCTGTGGACTGCTGGATTCTTCTGCGAGGTGAGGCAAGAGCTGTACCATGCTGGACATGGACACCTTCAGATGGCTCCAACAGCCCCATTACAGTGCACAGCTGGGTCTAGAGGCTGAGATGGTAGCTCCTCAAAGAAAAGGGAGAAATTGCTTGGCAGAGAAGGGAGGGAAACAATGAGAAACAGAAAAAGGAGCAAGAAAGGCTAGAGGAGATGCATGGTGGTGAGAGAGAAAACACCTCCCTAAAAGACTACAGCCCAATGAAGACCTTTTCAGGATCAGAGGGAAACAATCAGAAGGAATGAGCAGTAGGGATAAATCTCCGTGTCTTGATAAAGCTTCCTCCGTGTAACTTATTGAATCACTGAAGTGTAGGTGGAGGGACAGTTTGATCTTTTATGGGTATCTGGTCCAGGACCATTTTCAATGCAACAAGGAATAACAAGGAAAGGAATAAGTTCAAATCAGAACATACAAGGTCACAGATCTGACCAACAATGGATAAGGGAGGTGGTAATGGGACTAAAATCTGTTCAGCCACATGGATTGCTGAGGGCACTGGAAAGGGTGGGAAGGTTTATTCCACTGTGGTTATATGCTCAGTTTTCTAGTCTGTTGGGAAACAAAGAGGAAAGAGAGAGTCAAAAAACAGAATGCACCAAGACCCAGAGCTGACAAAACAGTCATGGAGACAGTCACAAACACAGACCTCCACATGATGCAGGTTGATGGGCTGCAGAGAAGCAGCAGGTGCTGCTTCCAGAAGGTCAGAGTGGGCTGGGCAGTGGTGAGGGAAGAGGTGTCAGGGTGGGCAGAGTTCTGCCACCTGTGGGGGCTGTGCAGGGGAAGGGGGGTGAGAGAAACAGAGAGGTGTGGGGAGAATGGGAATAAAAGAGCACTTTGTGTGTGGAAGGGTGCTGTCAGAACTACTGTCTGGCTGAGCCCTGCACCTAATCGCCACAGCCTGTCCTGTCTTCTCACTGCATCCTTTCCTAACAAAACCTATGTATGTTATCACCATTCTGCATGTGTTGGAGTGGCAGGGACTGGGTGCCAGCTCCTGGGAAAGAGGAGAATGGATTGGGTGCCACTGGCATGTCTCAGACTGGGGACATCAGGAGTCAGGTGTTTGTATAAATGTTTGCACATTTCTTGTTTTGTTTCTTAATATCGGAATCAGTGCTTATTATTAATTAACATTTAATTTAGTTAAATTCTCCAAATCTACTTCGCCTGAACTGAAAAATGGAGATTTTTCTGACTTTACTTAGACTAGCAAGTCTTGCTTTCCCACTCATCCTATCCTCTCCCTCAACCCCTTTCCTACAGAGAGGGGGGTAAATGGCAAATATGTTTTACTAAATGGTAGTGTGCTTTACTACCATCTAAAGCCAACTCACAACACATTCAAATGTACTACGGTTTTACATACCAGATAAATATATATTTTTTCATATAAATATTCCTTTGGATATTACTATGAACTCTTAGCAAGTTTAAATGACGTTGTATAGCTAAGTTATGAGTTTTGGTCTGCTTGTTCACTTTTGTAAACTGGAAATTTCTGGTTCAAAGAGGCCTAGACTCCTCTTTTAAATACATTGGTAATTTTTATATTCCCCCAGTAAAACAGAAATTTTTAAGATCCACTGAGAGTGTGGAGAGAAGACTCTCTGAGAGTGAAGCCATAAAAACTTGTCAGCTCAGTACTTCCTTTTCAGCCCCTGGTGACAATGTAAATGTTTACAATTGTGATATGAATTTAAACTCCAGCAATGAAAATAATGGGTGGAATCCTAGGGTCACTTAAATTGGTGATCAGGTTAACTGCAGAGTAGCAGCATTTCACCTGGGAAGCTTTACAAGATTTTACTGTTTGCTTAATGTAGAATAATGAACAAAATCATTATAAAGAGTCTAAGGTAGACAGGTCTATGTTTGAGTTCAGATACAGGAGATAAGTTCAAGGACTAATATTAATAATGACAAAGTTAGTTGGCCAAAACTTACACCATATTCATGTAAAAATACTGTTAAATCAGGAAAAACAAAACAAAAACTAGAAAAGCCAAATAAACTAGAAATATTTCTTAAGTCACTGCTGTATGGAAAGCATACAGAGATACTAACACAGAGGGTTAAGGTGAGCCATAAACATAACTATTATCATGATAAAAGATGAAACCGCAGATAAATAGACAAATGTTTCTGAAAAAGCAGGTATGAGTAAACAGAGGGAGAAAAGTGATTCTCTAAGAGGGATTTGAAAATGGTAACAGATAACAGGCTTGCTAGTGTTAAGTTACAGGACGGCAGACCAAAAATTGAGGAACTGTGTATTAAGGAGGGCCTTCAGTCTCCTCTGCAATGTACTCAGTACACTGAAGAGGATTTAAAATGTTTCTATTCCTGATGAGAAGAGTCCTGTAACTGGTGTGTCACACTGGACAAAAGGGTTAGGCAAGGAATCCGAGACAGGGAAAAGGTGCTGTATGTGATGGAGAATCTGGACTGTATGGAGTTTCCATCTATCTCTAGCTCAGCTGACCTTTTCCTATTAGGTAACTTAATCTTGCCAGATATTAGCTGGAAATACCATTCAACTGATACAAACAGGTCCAAGAGATTCCTAAAGCACATTGATGAGGATACTTCTTGGTACAGATAGTTAAGGGAGCCAACCAGGAAAAGTGCCCACATAAATTTTTTGCTTGTAAACAGAGGGGGTGAAGTGGAAATTAACGACTCTCTAACCCATGAAGCAGTCAAGTTTAAAATCTCTGGTGAAGAAAAATTGCTACCAAAACTCTGACCCTGGATATGGGGAGAGAAGATATCAGGCTGCTCAGGGAACTAGTCTCCTGGGACTCTGCTTTTGAAGATACTGGGGTCCACCACTGCTGGTCACTTTTCAAGTACCACCTCTAGGAGCACAGTCAACTCCAAAATGTCAAAAATCAAGCAAATGGGATGAAAGGCCAGCTTGACTAAGGAGAGATCTTGTAGAAATTTGATGGTTTCTGGAAGCAAGGCTGGGTGACTAGGGAGGGCTACAGAGATGTTTGCCACTGTAGGATGACAGTTCTTGTAGTCAAAGCTCAAGTGAAGTTGAAGTTGGCCAGTAAAGAAAAATAAAAGGAGCTTTTAAAAAATATGTTAAAACCAAGTATAGAAACAGAGATAATATTTTTCCCTTACTAGGTTAGAATTGTCACCTCACATACATAGACAAAGCAGAAGTGTTTAATGCTTTCTTCATCTCTGTCTTCAACACTGGTAATGGGTTCTTGGGTTCCATCCTGAGACAGCTGAATGCGACAGTCCTGTCGGTCTACTTCAATGCCTGGTGAAAATACGGAGAAGGTTACTCCGGCAGTTACTGAAAAATACTCAAATGACAATGCAGACATTGGTCATAGCCGATAGAGTTTCAAGAAGTCAAAGTTCTGCTTGACAAAGTTAATTTCCACATATTTCAAGGTTACTTACCTAGTTGACCAAGGGAAACCTGTACATGTAGCGTTTTTGGATTTCATCAATACTTTCAGTAATACTCCCCTCCTCTGAAGAACAAAATGAGCAGCATACATCTAGACAAAAAAGAAGTACAGTGGGTGAACAACTGGCTGTTGTGTTAGGCTAATAGGATTGAATAAATGAGTTTTAATCGGGCAGACAGCCAGTCACTACTGCGGTTGCACAGGGCTCAACTTTAGGGCCAGTTCTCTAATATTTTTTAATAATCAGGATTCAAATACATACTAAATAAGTTTACAGATGACACTAAACAGTGAAGGCTTTAGAGGGCAAGATGTATGAGGAGTGGCTGAGGCCACTTGGTATGTTCAGCCCAGAGGAGATGCTGAGAGGAGACCTCATGGCAAACCGCTAAAATCAATGCAAAAAGTAGAATAAATTATGTAAAGAGGAAAAAATATTTTAGGTATTGAAAATAATTTAGCAATAGTGCAAAAACTGTGGAAAAAACACCAGTTGAAGAGCAAAAAATTTCACATGGTTGTTGTACAACTTGCATTTCAAAA
>PPHD01019370.1:0-14132 GCA_002909625.1 Bambusicola thoracicus | reverse complement strand
ACTTGAAGGGAACATATAAACAGGAGGGGGAACAGCTGTTTATGAGGGTGGATAGTGATAGGACAAGGGGGAATGGTTTTAAACTGAGACAGAGGAGGTTTAGATTAGATATTAGGAGGAAGTTTTTCAGCCATAGGGTGGTGACGCACTGGAACAGGTTGCCCAAGGAGGTTGTGGATGCCCCATCCCTGGAGGCATTCAAGGCCAGGCTGGATGTGGCTCTGGGCAGCCTGGTCTGGTGGCTGGCGACCCTGCACATGGCAGGGGGGTTGAAACTCGATGATCATTATGGTCGTTTTCAACCCACGCCATTCTATGTGTTGTGGGCATTCACTATGTAGACTCACCATCAGAACAGGATGCTCTTAAAGTCAGCAGTATTTAAAGCAGAATTGTATTAGATTTCAAATGATCATTCCAAGGTTTCTTCTGTTGTTACATCAAACCATACAGAGGTCGAGCTGCAGCCAGAAAGGAACTGAGAAGTTACTGAATTCAGTGCAAGGTAAAGCTGGGGCCAGTGTAGCTGGACTGCCATTAGTTTTCAGGGAAAGCTAGAGTTAGCATGGATATAAGGAGCTATTTCAAATACTTAGAGTAAAAACAAAGGAATTTGCATTCATCTACAGTCACCAGGGAGTGTGACTGGAATTTGCTAAAGCTTCTTTCTTGATGAGGTCGAGATATGAACCAATTACCCTGGGGTAGCAAGCAACCACAATGCTATTGGTGCAGTAATGGCTGGGCACATGGTTTTATTGTGTGATTGATTCAGGTCAGTTAACCCTCAGATAAAAAATGCCAGCAGTTAAACTGGCTTTTTCTTCACCAATATGGCTGATTTTAAGCTTGAGTAGTCTTTTTTTTTATCAGTTCACTTTCACATGATGTGTTGTTTCACCGCCATAACTGAACACTCAAAATCTTCTCTTAGGATGTGACCTATGGTTATACAAAATTCATGGTGAAGTCATTTGTCTGATCTTTCCCTACTGACTGACATTTTGAAGCCTTCCTCTGCAACTGCAGGATTCAAATGACTTGCACAATATTTACAAACTGTGTTTTTTAAAAAAGCATTCTTAGTGTTTCCATTAAGTCAACATTTTGGATTAATTATCAGGGATGTTTTGTCATTATGCCATCACCACCCATTTGTAAAATAGAGAAACATATGAAAAATAATGTATAAATGAAGTGTAAGTTAGCATCCAACAGCAGTGCCAGTATAGCCTCTTGTTAATATGCATGAGAATTCTGGAAGTATCAGTTACAGCCCTGAGAAGACACTTTTATAATATAAAAAAAAAGCATGAGCACAGCATGGACACATACTGGTCTGCAACACAGGGAACCAGCTAAATAACTGCTAGGGGCAATGCAGTTTGGATACCAAATTCTTATTTGAGTGCTGGCATACTGACATGCCACGCTTGGTGCATCTCAGCTCTGCTCAGGAGGTGTCAGAAAAATCTTCTGGTTTTGTTTTTTTTTTCTCTTCAGTTCTTCCCCCCACCATCACTATCCTCCCTCTCCCAATATCAAGTTCCTCTCCCCTGCCAGCTTCTGCCTGGCTAAGTGGCTTAAGGGAATTGATACTTCCTCTGATTCACAGCTGTAAATCTGCTTCCTGGGCTTGTCACCAGTTATCTGTGTATACTCACAGAACACATCTTTTTAATCCTTTCTCCAAATTTGGAGAAGGAAAAATGGCAAACACTAAACAGTCGATTACCAACAATTAGGAAAATTACAGGGTTGCCTGAAAAGCTACTTATCTGAGGGATCTCAATTAATCTCCATTGTATGGTGAATTCACGTGCTTGGAAGTAGCAAGCAACAGAATGGTTGCTAGCCATGTTCTCGAATCTCTTCACGTTTAAAAGCAAGCATACATGTTGGCTTTCCTGGCCATACACCGTTCTGTAGAGCACAGGAGAATTTTGAGGTAACTTCCTGCTAACAGACTTTGAAAAATAGACTGTGTGCTACTGCACTGACTGGCTGTTTGGCCTGAAATGCAGCCTTTCTGAGCGCACAAACAGAATACATGCACAGCTGTATGTCATGAAAATTGCACAGCTGAAACAGTTTGTAAAAACTGTTAGTGATAACCTTCACAATCTGTTAACTCTGTTGCTAAATCCTAGTCTCTAAAAAGCAGGGTGGGCCGATAAAACGCATAAGGAGATAGCTGGAGTGTACCAAGGGCTTTTGCACTAAGTGACAGGAGGAAATTCAATGACCGAGAGCCACGCTGGTGTGCAGGCAGAGCAGAGTGGCTCCAGCCCTCGGGGAGGCTGAGACAACAGGGCACAAAAGGCACCTCCTTGGATTTCAGCATTGGTGAGGAGCATGTAGTCAGCACGGATGGCTGGTGAGGGGATCTGCTTTGCAGAGGTTTGTTGAGAAGCAAAGCATGACCTAAGAAGGGATGATCATATTCATAGTCCAGCCCTTCAGCAGGAGGAAAATCTGACCCCCTGCAATGTTGCAGGCAGATTGCAGGTATCTGTGGCTTTAGGGAATAGAGATTTCTGCTTTGTTCCAGACAATAAAGGGTCAGATGTCTTTTGCTTGCCTGTACTTGGCAGATTTAAATGCTTCTTTCCAGTTTCCCAGCACTTTCCTGGCTGCTTTTTGTTCCTCCATTGCTTGCATGAGCTCAAGCTTCCCCAACCCCCTGCATCAACCCAGCAGGAAACCTTCAGTTGTCTATCACAAGGACACCAATTTGCTTCCCCACTAGCTCAGATTAGATGCAGAAGTGATCCTTCTTCCATTCCCCTGCAGCTGTTTCTCTCACCTTGATAAATGTCTCCCTTACTAAGGCACTGTTACCTCCACACTGATATCTGTCCTGCTGAGCACACCCATGGCCCAAGGAGTGCTGTCTTGAAAATATCAGAGTATCTTGAAATCATCAGACATTCTGCCTTTCTTTATATGATCATGCTACCAAACCCCTGTGTCCTGTGATGATACCAGATGCCTGATCATCAAGTGATCCTACTGGGCTGAGTCCATGCAGCAGACAAACTACAGGACAGAAATGTGATAAGAAATGCAATCATTTAACTGTATTTAATCTGGTAGACCCTAACACCAAAATCCTTCTCTCCCACGTACACATGCTCTGGGGATGCTGGCATTTGTGGGAGGAAGAACCAAATACTGGAAGAGCTGAGACAACAAACCACATTACGAGCATGCTGATGCAATGATTCTTGGGACAATATTACAGACAATGTCTGAAGGGCCAGTAGGGAGAAATCTTTGAAAGCATGAGCACAAGTGATTGATGGAGTCTGCACAGTCAAAAATGTTGACAGAGGTACCTCACTCC
Source organism: Bambusicola thoracicus (assembly GCA_002909625.1). Classification (NCBI taxonomy): domain Eukaryota; kingdom Metazoa; phylum Chordata; class Aves; order Galliformes; family Phasianidae; genus Bambusicola; species Bambusicola thoracicus. Next base: position 10,786 of record PPHD01019370.1, on the reverse strand, counting down.
TCAATCAATAAGCTTTGCTGGGGGCATCCCTCAGAGCAGGATAGAAACAGCTGTGGAATGAGAAAGATGGAAGAACCCCTGAAGTGCACACAGCATTGACAGGCAAGGATGATATCAGTTTTTTACTCCCTTGACTGGCCCTCAGAGTTGTTGTTGCACCCGAGCAAGCAGCAGCACGTGGCCCTGGGGACAGCTCAGGAAGCAGGGCAGCAAGGGCCCCTGCGTATGTGACATATGGGTCTTCTGCCCTGACTGGACATCATTACTTATTTACTGCTTAAAACATTAAGCAGGCACTAGCAGTAGCTCATGCACCTTGGGTGCTTCTGAACAGCAACAGAGAAAATGAACAGTTTTTCTTGCCTCTTGTTGGGATTTTGGACTAGCCCATGTGTAAGTATCATATCAAAATTATAGCACCATTTATCTGAAAACCAAGAAAGCGTGAAGGGGGCTGAAATAACTCAGGGACTGAAAACCATTCCCTCCATGGGGAGACTTATGGAGCTCAGCCTGCCTGATCTATCAAGAAGACTTGGATTGCTACTGTCCAAGAGGAGAAACAGATGTCATGGAGGAGTTTTTAAATCTAGGTGAGAAAGGTATAAATGAATGAACATCCAGAATACAAACACATATTTCAAAGTCAGTATACGTGGTCCTGTTTGAAAGAGAATGATAGAATATGGGAAAAGGCAAGCACTATCTTTCTCCTGGTTTCGACATCATGAATGGCACTTGTCTGGAAGAAACTTTAGTCAGGAAGATTCTCTGTGCCATGTTGTTCATGGACTAGAGCATCCCAATGCTCTTCTAGGTTCAACAGTTACAGACCAGAAAATATGCCAGTGAAAATTCAGGTCATTCTGTTCAAGCTGAAAAACTAAATTCATTATGCAGATTAATTTTATTAATTTAGAATAGTGGAAAGGGTGATGAACTCTTCCTGAGATCCAGTCCCATCAGCTTTAGACTGACTTCCAGTTAGCACCTTAGAAGACTCAAGGTATTTTTTATGAGCTTGCAGTCTTTTTTTTTTTTCCTTAACTGAAATGCTTTTGAACAAGCTTGATACTCCTTTTCTTTTCTTTTTTTCTTCCCTCCTTTGATCTGTCTAATCACATGAATTAATTGACTGTTAAAAATTGTAAAATTCAAATCTCTTTCAGGAATCCCATAGAAATACCGAACAATGTCACAAATCATGCTTAAGATCATAGCTTCATATACTCCCCTCACCCCATGCCATGTGACTACCAACCTAGTATTGATTTCCTTTCATCTCAAAAACTGAAGCAATATTCATTGCCAAAATAAAAAGCTGTCTGAGTTATGAGAACGCACTGCCAGCAAGTTCCAGGATGAAACATAGACGTAAAAACGAAAAAAAGTGGGGGAGGGGAGCAGTGAAAGCAAAAGTGGAATAGCTGAATATAATCTCTGAGAAGATATGTATTAGAATGAGGCTTTAATCATAAAACTACACAGGAGCAAAAGTACTAGATGGGTGCCACAGTCCCACTGTTCTTGTCTACAGTAGAATGGAACTTGCCTCCAGTTTAGCTCAGAGCAGCCCAGAGGGGCAATCAGCCATGTCCCCATGGATTTGCTCCCGCCTGTCGTTCGCTGACTAAAACCCTCTGTCTCAGTGACTAAGCCTCTCCTGGGAATTGAGGGGGGACAGTAGGCAGGATGAGACAGGACAGGTTGCAAATAAGCAGTCACATCAGCCTTATGCTGGCCAAAACCATAGCACAGTTATTTTCCTCCTTGCTGCTTTCAAACCTCTCTAATTGCCAAATGACAGTCATGCTCTGGGTCTTGGGTTTAATGTGTACCTCCTATCAAGTCTGGGCCTCCACAAAACATTTTAATGTGAAGGAGCAAGATTCACCATGTTCTCTCCCCAGGACACTGGGCTGCCTGTAGTATAAATAGTAAGAGTAGCCAGGATGACTACCATAAAGCAATCCACATAAGGACAGCGCCTGCTCATCTCCGCAGTCTGTCTGGGCAGTGAGAGGGCAGAAGCCCTTCACCAGAGATGCTCCAAACACATCTACCCATCTCCAAGAGGCAACATGCCTCCATCCCCTCCTGATTTCACATGGCCTGAACCTGTCCCTAAACACAAGGACTCCCTTCTTGGCTTTACTTTGTATGTTGTAGCAAAAACAGAATTTGGGTCCAAACAAGTCTGATTTCCTCAAAGGAAACAATTCCCTCCCCTCAGCCACACAAAGCCTCTGCTCCCAACACAGCTCCATCCTGGGCTAGGCCAGCTTTTACTTTCATCACCTCCTGCGGCACTTTCTAGGGCTGTCTGCCCTTTCCCGATGCAGAGCAAAAGCAGTCTCTTCCTGGGTACTGTCTGCAGTAGATTGGCATCACATGTTCACTCCCTGAACCAGCTGCCTCATTGCATTGCTATTGATTCCGAGTTGGATTTCTGCAGCAAATCTATTGCATCTCCATTAGCAAGACTGCAAATGATGAAAACGCTCATTTATATTGTTTCAGCTCGGCATTACAATTAACCTGCTGCCTAGCCTCCAGTGAGCCAAATTCTGCCTTCTCATCTGATGCTGAGACAGTTGCCCAAGGTTTCTCTGCACCTGCAGGTGAGACACTGCAAATCTGAGGTGGGGCAGCTGTATGTCTTTATTTGCAGTGCACACATAGGAAATCAAATATTTCACTTGCAAGTACCATAGATACTAAAAGGTGATCATTTTGGTGCCCTGCAGTGAAAATCCAAACACTGCTGTGTTTTTGGGTTTGTTTGTTTGTTTTTAAAATCTATTTTGCTTAGAAACTTTTGATGCAGCACAGTCCCAGCTGTCATTTTTTAATAAAGAAGTGGTCATAGACTCCATGTACCTGTGGTGTATTTCTATATTCACATATGCTTACGTATGTGAGGAAGGAGGCTACCTTGAAGTTCTACGTGGCATGAAAATGTAACTTTTACTCAGTGAAGTTCACAAAGTAAAATGAAGCTTTTAAAAAGGTATACAAGTGGAAGCCACTATTCAGAAATAGGGGCTATTACTATGAGAAAGTACTTCAGAACGTTTGCTCCACTGAGCTCTGCCCACGATGCTCTGTGCATGCAAGAAAAACTGCCTCCATGACGTGGTTTTAAAAGCTGTGACTTTGGGGTGCTTTTCCAAGAGAAGGAAAAGCAGAACTGATCAGTTCATCTCTATGCATGTGCCTGACAGAATAAAAAGCATTTCTGTGCAAGCAGTGAATCTTAACAATGGGGAAGGCAGAGAACTATGAAAAAGCAAAATAGTAATAAATTAATCTGACCAAACTGTGTGCTTATCAAAGGTGTTTTATAGGAGGTGTGACAAACTGAGCTGGAGAGGGGAAATGTGCATAGATGGATTACCTCTTTGGAAAGCTTAATCAGGGACCTGAACTCCCTGAAATCTGCAGCATCTCATGCATCTTACCCTCTCAGTCCAGCTGCACCCTATCCTGGGTATTACTGCCACATGTATGTAGGTGAGTAAGTCACCACAACCTTTGGGACAGTGGAAAAAGAAGTGTCTGAGGCACAAAAAGACTGGGTGGCTCAGTAAATTGTCACTTGCTTTCTGCTGCATCTTAGTGGAGGGCCAGTTTTGTCTTCAGAGCTTACTGAGATCAGTACGTCTATATTGTGCTCTAAAGTTAGGCTCAGAACTTGTCTGGTATCTGGGCCACGATTAATTATAACTGCCTCATGACAAGACACTGTTAATTCACGGGGCTTGACAAAGAAAAGTCACGGTTTTCAAGACGAGTCTTGGCGTCGTGCAGCAAACAATTAGAAATTGCAATGCCAAAACTTACTGGAGAAAGGGAGTGACTCTTCCAAGACTCACTCTGATAACCAGCATAGGCAAGCTCTCTTCCTTAATGCTGACCAGGAAGCGGAGGCAGCTTAGCTGTCTAACACAGGCATTTTAGGTGTCTGAGGCTAATCAACAACACTGTATCACCTATGGAGCAACACCTGCTCTAAGGTGCTCTCCTGCACTGGAGAAAAAGCAGCCTCCTTTGCAGTGCTGTCCTACCTAGTAACAGTGAGAACAGGAAAAGCTGCTATACAGCCTGTGGTGCACCACCCCCAGCTGCAGCTCTCCGACCTTGATGCTGCCAGAGGCTGCCAGGCATGGAGTTAACCCTACAGCACTGCAGTAGGGCTTTGAACTGCAGAGTATGGATCAAAACTAGCCTGTTCTGAGAAAAAAGAACAAACACATGACAAGCTGCTATCAGCAAACCCTCACCATCCGTGAATTGAAACCTTCCCCTGGGCTGCAACACCTATAAACCAGAGTGGAAGGCTTCCTCCTGCTTGCCACATACAGACCTTAGCGATCACTGGCTATAGAGGAAAGGACATCAGTCTCAGGACTGGGAATGAACAAGTGAAACTGGCAGATACAGAGAGAAACTAGCAAGGAGCTTTTACAGTGGCCTATCAAATTAAGTGACGGGCCAGTTTTCTTTTGACTTTTTCCCATCCATAACCCTAAAATGACACAAGAAATTCAGCCATCATGCCTGGATTACTTTGGAGGACAGTCAAGTCCATTGTCAGTCAGTCAAGATCATTTCATAGGTAAACGCCCACTGTGGAATTTTTTCCAATGCTTTTTCTACCCAGGATAAGAAAGCAGCAGCTTTTGCCAGAGGTTGCTCAGTGCGCCTGAAGAGGCAGCATAAATCAGAAAAAGGAGGAGGCAGTGGTCCCAGGCAAGGCTGGTTAATAGCAGCACACTTTCTCAACTCCACCTCATTTTCCAAGCTGGCCCAGAACAGCTCAGAGGGCCTGGAGGTGGCGGGATGGAGATGTAGCTGACCCATCAACCTACTGCACCCCAAGGAGCCAGGGAGGCCGAAGTGGAAAGGATGCAGAACAGCCCAGGCCTTGGGCATCTCCTCTTCAGGCACAGCCAAAGGACCTAAGTGCCCTTTGGCACCCTAGAAAGGCAGCCCTATCGGAGCCAGAGGGACCAGAGGGCTTTGAGAGTGTTGTGAGAAACTGCATATGGCAGCAGACATAGATGGTGCTGCCTCTGATGCTGAGAGCACGGTGCTATGTACTCATGTCTCCCTTGCAGATCTAAATCACTCTATCCAGTCAGCCCTCTCTTTTCCAGACTGACCTGAAAGGTGAATTTGCTTAGGAAGAAATCACTTAATGGGAAGAAAAGGCCACGAGAAGATCTGTACACAGGAGAATGCCTTGTTTGCAAATGTATGGATGTAGTTATTATAGCAACATGGATTTGACAGTACAATGGAAATGTGTTGGCTACTAACCTGGATAAATGGTGGAACTGTATTTAAAGGTGATGACTGAGACAGAAGCAAAATTTAGCTGCTGAACTAAGCATTTTTACAGTGTGCTTGTCTTCACAAGCAAGGGAGGTTGTAGTTTAGTGAGTAATACTGCATCCTGCATGCGGATAAACCTTCTCTGGAACAATTGTGCTAGGACAGACACACTCAACTTTAAAACATTCACCTTTAAAACATTCACCTTTCCTCTCTGTTTCAGTAAAGGAGACATGATATTATAACGTAAGATGGAAACTAACCAGAAAGGAAGCAGTTTTTTTCTGTATTGATAAAGGGCAAAGCATAATAATAGGAGGGAGACCAGTCTTGAATCTAATGTACCAGACACAATTACTAGGATTGTCTCTCTTCTGCTTTCTCTCCCAGGCTCCAGGAGAGAGAGGAATCAATTAGCTCTCAACAGACGATGACCTTGAAGGATACAGCTTTAAGGGGAATATGCTGAGTAAGACAGAAAAGAGAGGAGAAGAAAAGGATTTGGAAACTCACAGAAGGGCTCGGTTCGGAAACAGTACAACAGAATATGAGATGTATCAGTTCTTTTTTAGTTCTGCACTGAAAGAAAAGTAGTATTATGGTATGAAAGGGGATTTCTGGGAACAAGTTACCTCCCTCTGCCTGGAACATCAAAAAGGACACAGAGAGGCAAAAGAAGGGACAATCCAATTTACAGATGCTGCTTTCCAAGCCATCTCTCAAAATTTTATGGCTGTCAAAAGCACTCATAAAAAAAAAAAAAGAAGTTACCACTGATGCAATCTGTCAACCTCTCCAACAAATCTTGCTCTACATAAAACGCAACAACGTGTTTGAAATGCAGCTGTTTCAAAAACCCCAAGACAGTGCTTTCAGAGCTGTCCAAATTGTTCTTTTCATGCTTATTTTAATTCTTAGGCAGATCTTCTGCAGTGCACTTTTCCAGCTCTATTTTATTAGAGCTTCAGCCCATTGCCACAGCCAGAATTATGCACCATGGTTAGAATCTCTGCGGGCTACACAACCTTCTCCCTTAGTGCAACCTGAGCTCCTATCTGGACGTGTATGATGTCTTAAAACACATTTATGTTAAGAAAATTAAGACAACAGTAGGAAACCCAACTCAACCACCTGATTTCTGGACAACCATTTACTTCCCAGACGTAAGCAGACATGAAAGCAGATAATGTTTGTTTTTTTCTTTTCCTGGTAACTGCTCCAAAGAATCTTTTTTTTCTCCTCTTCATTTACTTCTTGATGAGATGAGATTACCAGGTGACTGAGAAAGGCTTGCCTCACAAGTGTAAATTCAGAAGGGTTGTTCTGACATAACCAGCTTTTGGCTGTTTCTCCCTAGCGTAGGAAAGAGGCCATTTTGACTGGATGGTACTCACTGGTCATTATACAGACCAAAAAGAGCTGTAATATCCTTAGTGTCCCTTACAATATCCACACTACAGAAGAGATTTTCTACTTCAACGATTAAGAAAATATCACTGAGTATAGTTTTGTATACCTGAAAAGGTAGTTAAGTGTCCCAGTAATTTAAATGATGTTTTACCTCCCACAGACAAAGCCTGCACAGCAGTATTTCCCTATCACACTGTTTCCATCAGATAAATTGCTGTTAATCCAATAGCCCATCGTCACCCATTATATAAGCAAAAGCCAGCAGGCATTCTAAACAAATACCTAAAATTTCCTTTCTGTGATTCTGGAATCGTTCCTAACAGTCAGTTGATCAGCACCAGTTCTCAGCTGGAAGGATCTTCGCTGAAATCACTGTAATCATGCTCTTTTTCACCTGCAAAGGTGCTGGTCCCAAAATGTCCTAGCTAGTCCAATTGCCACGCATCTATACTGAGTCCAGTCTTGGTGGGGCTAAACTCAGAAGTGAACTTCTGTTGCCTTCAGGTTTGCAAGGTGAGGTCGAGCAGGTAACACCTACAAGGTGGGTGTCTTGGGGCATTACAGGGAAGGCACAAGAGAGAAAAATGTCCCGCAAGCCAATTTGCAAGGAACTAAGCTGCACACTTGATCACTGCAGCCATCTGAAGGAAACCACAGCCCTGTGCTCTTGGCACAGCAGCACGCTACCTTCTTTTTTTACTGGAGTTGCACAATTTTATGCAGCTCAGAAACTGCTGGCTTGCTGCACTCTAGACTTGATGGGTTTAAAGGAGGGATGTCAAAGAAATTACATTTCAACAATGTGGTGTTCTGATGCTTTAAGATCACTACTGAGAAAATAATCCAGGTACCCTGGATATTTTTTCACTTTAAGGATGAATAGAGACTAATTTGAAAACTGCTTCATACTGCCTTTGCATGGACGAGAACCCCTTTTCTGAAATGCCCCACAGAAAGCAATGAGGAACTGTCTCAGGTTCATCAAGATTCAGCACCTAGAGGAGGGGACAGATACAGAGAAATGCGTGCTGTGCTCTAAAAGAAAGGGAAAGATCACAAACCAGTCACTACATTAGTAACTCCCATTCTCTAACTACAAATACACTGACGCTCTTTCCCACTGTTCTCCTTGATTGCTTCAGGAGGACGACAGGGATGCCTGCCAAAAGCAGACTTCAGGAAGGAGGTAACAGAAATGCTCTGCAAGCAAGGCAAAGAAAACAAACACATATGGAATACCCAGTACGGGACACAAACCAAATTCGTAAGAGAAATAGGCTGACAGACCATGTGGAATAGTATTTCAGGTAAACCCTTGATATAAATCACACGCTGCCCTACAGGTGGATACAGAGAAAAGGATGGCACTAGGTCTGTACGGAGGTCCCAGAGGAAGCTCTGCTCACTGCCATGTACACCTCACAAAAGTTCAGACATGCGGTGCCAGTCTCGGCAGTCAGCACGTCAGTCACATGACCCCCTGGGAGAATAGCTGCAGTTGGGGGCCTTTTAATATATATATATTATACATATATATCCATATATTTTGGTGGAAGGGAAAACAAAGAAGAAACACATAGCTTCTACTTACAAAGTTTTGGAGCAGTTTGGAGATTGGTTTCTGTTGCTTGTGCCTGAGATGCCGTGGTAGGCTCCAGGGAGGATGGTGACAGTGATGGTGTGGCAGAGGACCACAACCCGACATCTAGGATGCGGTTGTAGAGAGAAGGCTGAAGGAAGGGCCTGGACGGCACAAGTGAGCTGTCAGTTTGCACTGTCACTTCAGCCTTGCTCTCAAGGCTAGGCATGGGGAAGGGTGAGGCATACACCTCCGAAGGCACCCAGGCAGACAGAGCTGTAGGTTCCACAGTGCTCCTTGGGTCTTGTCCTATCCTCCCAGGGTCAAGGTGTGTAGGAGAGTCATACTCAAAAATCTTGTCCACAAAGACCCACTTGAGGCCAGCAATGCAGAGGCAGAGGCTGAGCAGGCAAGCCAGGATAGGGGCGATGCAGATCTTCTCAGAGTTGAGGCAGCCCTTCAGTCGTTCTGCCTCCAGGCACACACAGCAGGTCGAGGCCAGGCCTGCCACACCTGGGACCCTGCTGTCCTCTCTGTGGGGCCCCGGCATGTTCTCCTCAGCCGGGAGCCCGCCAAGGGATGCATCAGGGCTCAGCTGAGTCGAGGGGCTGGGGAAAGTCTCGGTGCCTACTTCAGACATGTTTAAGCATCAGCTGTGACACAGCTCACCTCCAAAAGGCCTTAACTCTATCACAGTCCATTACTGTGAAACACAGACAAAAAGAGACGGAGTAACAGTCACAGCGCTCAGCAAAAATCACAGGGCAGGAGTCAACGAGAGGTCCGAGCTCAGCAACATCATCCGAACTGGGAGAAGAGGAACGCACGGGAAAAAGGAGACCCCCCGCCCCCTGCCCGAGCCCTCTGCCGCTCACGCTGCCTTGTCGAAGCCAAGGGCAGCTCTGCAGTCACTGCGCTCGTGTTTCCCGGCCACTTTTATAATTCCTTATACGCCTCTCAAGCAATTCCAGCTCTTCTGAGTGAGGGAAGAAGCGTCCCCCCGAAAGCAAGCGAAACAAAACAAAACAGGGGGAAGGAGGGCGGGGAGAAAGACGACCACGAGCAGCGAACAAATTGACCGGATTAAGTGAACCAATAGCCCAGAGCGAAAGGCAAGACTCTCACCTTGAGCATCTGAGGCTGGTATCTGCTTAGGCGAGGAAAACAATTGTCATGCGGTAGAAGGAGCAAAAGCAAAATCTGTAACAACAGCGGCAGCGGCAGAAGTGACAGTAGCAGCAGCATCCTGTCGCGTTACAGCGGCGGCTGAAAGAGGCTGAATCATTACAGAGCAGCAGGTGCTCGCTGTCTGAGCATCACTGCAAACAATATCATTACACAGAGGTTTGAAAGGAAGAGCGATGCCAAGGCGATGGTAACTCCCTTTCTCTCCCCTCCCTCTTTGTCCTTCTTGAGCGCTCATTCACTTTCCTCCTTCCCCCCCGCCCCGCTCCCCCAGCCCCCTCGCAGCCTGCTTCTCTGATGTACAGGCTCACTCCTTCCTCCCGTCCCCACCCCCCGCCCTCTGCAGGGCTGGTCTGAGGGAAATCAGTGCACCCAGCAACGCAGGACTGTCAGAGACTTCCTATTTTATCCAATTAGGAAGAATAAAGGCCATCAAATCAAAGGGAGGGAGCGGGCAGGAGTTGCGCGCTGCCGCCCGCTCCCTCCTTCCAGCCGGAGCGCGGTCGGAGAAGGCAGACACGGCAGGGCGAGGACGGGTGTAGGTGGGACCGCGCCGGGCTGCGCGGGGCTCGCCGAGGCTGGCAACACCCGATCCCTCCCGGGGGATGCCCGCTTTTCCCGTCTAACACCTAGAGCGTTTCTTTCCACGCCTCTGACTAAGTTCGATCCGCTAAGCATAACGCTGGGACGCGCCTTAGGTTAAGCAGCAAAAAATAAAGATAAAAAAATTCCCACTTCTGACAAATTTCCATTTCGGTTGTAGACATCGTTTTACATTTCTTAAAAAAAATATATTCAGTCTTTAACACCCCTCCCAAAACCATCCAAAACCAAAAAAAAGGCAAAACCTTTGCAATAAAGCCAGCTGCCCAACACAATTTTCACGAGGTGGCTGCTGCTAAATTATGTCCTCACTCCCCCTTAGAATAAAATAAAGGAGTGAAAACCCAGAGAACTGCGTTATTAACAAGGCTTCCACTTTGTTCCTAAATGTGCCCGTCATTCCTCACCTCCACCAGAGTCTAGCACTAACTCCCATCCCCAAGAGCACAGTGTAAGGCAGGTAACAAAGCCTGGAACTGCCCCTATTCCCCATCCCTCCCGTCTCCGACAGAAAAGTGCATCTGTGTGACAATATGTCGAAAGGGAGAGGGGTTTTTAGCTCAATTTCCTTTGCAAAAATGTACTGCTGGGCAGTACAAATACCCCTTCTACCTTAGTGTGAATGACTGAAGGGTATATAAAGAAACAAAGAAATTTTTTTTTTTTTTTTTT
>PPHD01019368.1:0-14133 GCA_002909625.1 Bambusicola thoracicus | reverse complement strand
GTGCTGTAAGTCAAGCAAGTGGGGCAGAAGGCTGCTGACCTGGCTGAACAAGGAGATTCTCCTGGAGCTGGAGCAGAAAAAGAAAATATGTGACCTTTGGAGGCAAGGTGGGGCTTCACAGTAGGATACAGAATGTACAGTGGCGAATGTGATGTCAAACAAAAGGGCTTTTTTAAGTATGTCAATAGTAAGAGAATATATTAGGAAAATATTGTACTGTTTCTTGATGAAGATGGTCACCTAACAAGTAGTTATGAGGAGAAGGTGGAGGCATTTAATGCTTTTTTTTCCTCAGTTTTTAATATTAATGATGGAACTTGGGCTGCTTGGTCTTCAGCGTTAGCAAACCATGACAAGAGAAGCAGCGACTTACAATTTCAGTGACCACAAATGGAAAGGAACATCTGTATCAGCTGAATGTTTGCAGGCCCATGGACTCTGACGGGATCCCCCCAGGGCACCGAGGTGATCTTGTACCTGGACCCCTCCCAACAATTTACCAAAGGCTGTGAGGGTCTGGGGAGGTCCCTCTTGTCCCTTACAGTGTCCTTCTGTGCACACTGTCCAACTGTGAGACAAAATGGGTTTGTGCTATGCTGGGTGATGAACTGGCTCCATGTAGAGCTCAAAGGGTTGCAGTGAATGGGGCTGGCTGGTGGCTGCTCACCTGGCTGATGGTGTTCAACTAAGGAAAGCAATGGGTGCTATGCCTAGGACAGAGTAATGCCGCACACAGGTGCAGAGTGGGAGATGGACACAATAAGTGGTATTTTGGTACCTGCAGACTCGTTCAGGAGCAAGGTGTGGCTAACTAGTGGGAAATGACAGTGTGTCTCCATGTCCTGTAAGTTGGAGCCATGCTGGTGGTGTGGTTTTCCATGAGATGCAGTTCAGAACTGGGGAGCATGCTGTCTGCAGCAGTTTTCCTGCAGAACAAGGAGTTGGTCAGCCTGTGATCTCTCCAAATTAAGCTGAGCTAATCAGAGATCTTTCATTCTTTGATGTGTTTGGATGTTGAAAGTCCTCAAAGTGCAAAATTATCTAATTTATGCAGCGAAGCATGTGTTGTATTGATACATGTAGAAATATGAATAGCTTTTGTCTAATCTCAGTAGGTCTCTATCTGGTAATCTGTTACATAGTACTTGAAGTGAGGATTTGAAGTGTTAGACATTGGACAAAAGGAGTTAAAAATAATTCAGTGAACGTATCTGTTGCCATCCCTTTTTTTTTCCCCTCCTACTCCCTCCTGTTCCTGCAGCGCTCTGGCTCCATGGCTGATATCACAGCACTACAGCTGTATTGGCTGAGCTGGTGCTCAGCAGCTTTGGGGGACCGCCAGGAAAGAAGTGGGGTGGGTCTTCCCCTTACATTGAATTCCTTTCTGACAGACCTGGGGCACTCCGTGTGCTCGTGGAGATGTCTGATTCCTTTGGTGGTGCATGAGTGAATCTTTTCTGAAACTACACTAGGGCCATGTATTTGTAGATTTGATAAGGTAACCGTAAGCACAGAAAGGAGTATCAGGAAGTCATGATACCAAGAGAATTGTTCAGATGATAGCTGAAAATGTGGGCTACTCATAAAAGTTCAGAAAATCGAGAAGATTACAGTTACTAATTAAAATTCAACTGAGTTACATCGGCTATCTGCGGGAATAGGAGTAGGATATTCTGAAATACTTCGCTCAAAGGTGAGGTACGGTCCTTTTAGGATCTCTCTTTTCAGCTCATAATGCAGTAGTTATGCATTGCTCAGCTCGTTGATGGGTATCCTGATGATGTTTTTAAAATAGATGGAAGTTGCTTGCGTTAGATATTTGCCGAAGGAGCCGATTGCATTGATCCTTGTGGGAGGACTGAAAAAGTGCACTGAAAATTTGGGGGTTAGTAACACATTTGCACGTCTCTGGATTGATTGTAGGTTTGGTTGAAGGGGAAGACCTCTTTTGAGGTTGACCTTCAGGAAGGGATATGAAGAACAAAGTAGGACGGCACATTAATTATTACATACTGACTTAAAGTTGGCAGGACTGGTAGATATAGAAGGCAATGTAACATTATAACAAGTGTGGAACAGGGCCTCTGGGTTTTATTCCAGATTCTTACTAACTGGCTGGTAATTACTCATCTCGCTGGGTCTCCTTCTGCCCATCTGGTAACTTCCCTAGCTGCCAGAACTGTTGTAAGGCTTTAACTAAAGGTGAACTGCAAAGCCAAACAGCTGGTGCGCGCCCTTTGGTCTCCTTTTGACGCACAGCCATGCCTATGGCACCTTCTTTCCTCAGCTCTGCAGGTTTCCTACATCAAGTACGCCAGCTGCTGGAAAGGTAGGGTCAGAATAGTTCACAGATAGTACACAGGAACTGGCTGGTAGTGAATGAGGTAGCACAGCCACAAGGTTAAAGTTTGGTAAAGTTGCCAAATGTGACATGAGTCACAGATTTCCTTGGATTGAGGAAAAGCTGAGGAAAGTTTTGTCAGTGCAGGCTGTTACAGGGACTGGCAGCTGAGTGATGCTCAAGGCCAGTGGGATGGTGTTTTAGGCTGTGGAACGTGAGTCATGTCAACTCCTTTAGCTTGCCCCTATGTCACCAGTTCACGGTGCTCATTGTTTTGGGGTGTGTCAGTGTGAGGATAGTCTGAGTTCAGAGTGAGACTGCCCTGTTTATCTAACAGTGGGCCAATTATTGTGCTTAACAGCTTTGGCTGAGTTATAGTGAAGGATATACTGACTGACACTAGGTAATTGCAGTTATGAAATAAAGATACCTGGTTTCAATGTGTGTGGATGTGCTCTTACCGCTGTTTTATAAGACCGATACAGAACTTGGATTACGAAGGCTTTTGCAGTCAATGTTTATTTATGGAAAGAAATCCTGACAAAACACAGGCTTCCTTATGGTGTGCAGCCAAGCCTCATTTTCATTGCGATGTTCCTCTGGACAAAGTCATTTATAATTAATTAGGGAAAGAGCATTTAAGCAGAAACAAATACGGAAGGATGGAATTAGTTGCGTATGGACATGGCTGTAAGTGATGTGAAAATACTGTCTTAATGAATACAAAGCCTTGCATTCACAGCAAGGCTGCATGTGACTTGTATTAAGCTAAGTATAGCCTTAATTAGCTCTGCTTAGTGGGAGTAATGTGATCCTAATATGAAATAATAGGAGAAGATGGGAAAGATGAGGGGGGTGCGCTCTGTGCAGCTTTGTTCTGCGAGACGCCTTCTGTGCTGTTGTGCCCGGAATGTCCATCTTGATTTCTCATCCCAGCATCGGTCTCTGCTGCTGGAACTCCTTACCGTGCTGTGTTTGGATATTAGACTTCTCTGAAACTAATGAAAACGGTTCTAAGCGCAAGGAGAAATATACAAGTGCTTGCCTTCTTCCAGGTTTTAATTTTCAGCGACAAATCATTGCATGTTTCCATTTGGAATAGGAAAGCTGAGCGCTTAATGTTTTTGTTTTCCTTTTCAGATTGTTTCGAGAAAAAATCCAGAGGATGTCCAGGAGGTAACAGTTTAAACTTGTGCAGATGTCCTTACGTGTCACATTATGCCTTTTGAAGTATCTTTGATGTAATTTAGCAATTTCTGTGTATTTTGTCGTCGTAATTGTGCAAGCACTTTTTTGTATGTTTCCATCTGTTTTTTGCTTTCATACTTGAAAACAGTCGCTGGTGTAACATGTTGCAATTCTGCCCTCAGTGATGAATGCAACTTGAAACAAAGTCTTAGGGAGAAAAGTGTCTTTTGATGACAAAAAGGCTTTGATAACTTTGCAAGCTCTTTTCTCAGGGCTGGAATTGGCAAATTGATGGTTACTTAACTCCTACTGGTAAAATTAGAGATCAGTCTGCAATCCAAGTCTTAGGTCTCAGCTGTAGGTATTATTCTCCTCTTTAACCAATACTTCACGGAAAAGCCTACATCATTACTGTCTGTTAGTGAACAGGGAAAATGGAGACGCGTAGGAGTAATTGAGGGAGATTAGACTACAAGTCATATATTATGCGTCTCTCTTTGAGGCTCCTTAAGTATTTTCCCATGATGTACTTTGATAAAAACTTTTGAATTGCTTGCTCTTTGCCTCTTCCAAAAAGGCTCTGAATAAGCCTTGTGTCTCTTTAATGCCTCAGAAATCTATTTTTTTTTCCTTCTTGATTTCCTCTAGACTAATTACTTGACATTGCTGATACTATTATGATGTACATGCAGTATCTTCCTTCAAAACCACAACCTTACGGCTTTTCAGACATTGAGTAACATGCGTATGTTGAATTTCTGGTGCAGTCTCTTACCACAGTTGAGGAGAACCTGGATAGTTGATGAAAGAAGAGCCCATAAATGAATTCATTGCATCTGTATGGTCAGACATGAGTTACTGATTAGTGGCTTGGCAGAGGTGAGACTTGCCTGCTACACCCAATACCCCTTTGTTGCATCTTTCTTTGAAGTCTTGAGGATGAGACAAGCACGAGCGTTCATGCTTTTGGCTTTATTATTATTATTTTTTAAGCTATAGAAGATTAAAGTAGTCTATGAGAATCAGAGTGCTCGTGGATCTAGTAGTAGACCTGTGTGACTGTGGCTTGTAGCTCAGTCTCCTCTTCTAGAGAGACTTCTGAGTTGAGCCTATCCATGCGCGCCCTCTGCCATTACATTAATCTTCATTTGCGGGAGAAACACTTCATAGCAGCTGTTGATGAGCTGTTCCTCAGAAAAATACATTGAGTGTCTTTCAGCTAGTGTACTACATGAATATATTTTAAATAATTTTGAGAAAACAGCAAAACCATGTCCTTTAGTCCTTGCTTTACTTCGTAGATGTAGGTTGGCCTTGCAGGATTATGTATACTCTGGTCAACATGGAAACGTAAATGTGCCATGGACTAATTGATCATTTTTCCACTTCGCACTGTATTAAAGTAATTATTTTGCAAGCGATAGCATGGTAGTATGATGCAGTTTTGTTATAAGCAGCATCTGAAAGTTCCTAGTTACTAAAAGCAAGACTGTAGACTGTGGTTGCCAGAAGGGTGAATTACAGTGGGAAAACAACATGCATTGGGAGCTTTGCTGTTATACTGACTTCCTGTGAAGCATAAGAATTGTGGGCAGTGTTTGAAGGAAAAAAAAGATGCTCCTAATCTGCTCCCGCTGAAAATAAATTACCTCAGTTTTCTCGAATACTTGATTAGAAAGTCAACAGACAGAATTCTGTATATACAACAACCCTCTTGCTTTATGGCCTCTCTTGTGCAACCCCTCCACACTTGGCCATGCCTGCCTACATTTTCAGAAGTCTCTTAATGGCACTGCTGTGACGCTATTAAATGAGTTATGTATATGCAGCTGTATGTAAGGCCATGTACAGTCACGTCAATTCTGCTTTCTGTCACGTCTTCTAATTACACTTTAGAATACTGTTAATGCACCATCTCTCCCACTGCAGCCAACCAGAGTTCAAGATGTCCCCACCTGTTATTGCTGGGACAGGAAGGAAGATAACTTGTAAGGGATTTCTTCTCAAAAGAATGAAGTTGATGCAAAATTGTATGTGGAGAGAAGTTAATAGATACTGAAGGGCTAGTGGCATTTGTTTCAATTTCATTGCTTCTGGGTGTTGATGGTGGCAACATGGCATATGAAGGAATTCTAGATGGGGCAGTCATGGTGATTTTTCTTTTTCTTTCTTTCCTCCCTTATTAGCTGAGGAGAAATGGTTGTTTGTTGTGGAAGACAGAGATCAGATGAGTTAATAGAGATCTACTGGCTCTTGCTATGATGAGCACACCTTATTGCCTTACAAGTCTAACTTATGTTTTATGTTATGTTTGGTGTGCTTCGTTGGGCCTCAAAGTATAACATGTCCTTTCTCCAAATTTGATTTCTAATGAGTATATTAGAGTGGGAGCTTTGCTAACTTTGCTGAGCTGCATGCATGCAGAGGTATGATTTCCATGAGCTTATGAAAGAATTTAGGATGACCTTCGCTCATTTGCTTTACGGGCTGTTTATGTTTTCTCCTCCTGGCTACTGGGAGATCGCTTGCAGCCGCAAAAAAGAATACTTCTTAGTGGAACAGAATTTAATGCTCTTAATTTTTGGCAGCGTTTCCCATTGCCTCCAAGTACTGACTACATTGCAACTTGATGTTTTCTGACTTTGCTTTCTTAAGAAGAACAAGAAGTGCTATCTGGATACTGGATTGAATAGAAGTACGGCAGCAGAAAATTATTGTTTCTGGAAGTTAAATCACTAGTTAGCTTTCTCGGGAGATTCTGTATTTAATTGCCTTGCCTGTTGAACTCCATCAAATACTAATTGTAGCTCAGTTCTGGATGCATGTGCATGGTAGGTGGGGCTGAGTCAGGACAGCTACTTTACTTTTACTTAAGTTAAATTGATGAGGTGGATAGAGTGTTGCTATAGTAAAGTTTTGTGTATTCACTCCTAACGGTCCTATTGCCTTATATCTGCATTTTTCTGTAGATATGACTTGCATCCACTGACAATTGGAAGGCCTCTGACCTGGTGCTTAAAAAGAAAAAAAGAATTACTCTAAAATCAAGCCTTTTACTTATCTCTAAATCTGATCTCCTTGAAAAAAGTAATTTTTTCAGTTATGATTGCTCATGAGAATGCAGCTGGTTATACCAGAAATATTTAATATTTAAAATGGTGTTTAGTTGTGTTAATTTGATTGAGACATTTGACTGATGAAACACTGGAATCAACTTACAAATTTATTACTCTCTTTGTTTTTCTTTGTTCTATACTAGTCACTTTACCTTAGTATTGAGCTTTACTATGGTGGCTTCATGCATCTAACAAAAATGCCTTTGTTCCTTGTTAGTTAGCAAACCCATTAGCAGTCAAGTGTAAATTCTATTGCTTGATTTTTCTCCTGACTGATTTTCCTACTGGGTTTCCTACTTTCTCAGATGGAAGGATGCAAAGAATGGGATGGAAGAAATATAATGTAGATTCCTGGATGCGAGATGGCTGCTCCTTTCTGAAAAGGGCAGATCAGGAAAATCCATTGTAATGAATGCTGGCCTTGCATTTCTGAAGTCTAGAGTACAAAAACAATTGTTCAATTTTTTTTATTTTTATTTTTTTTTACCAGGATTATTAGTAATTAAAAAATGGGGACTTGCATTTGCACATGATCAGCATTTTAGATAGATGCATAAATTATCAGCTAGTTTGTAGTCCTTGGTGCTTAATGATGTGTCCATAAAAAAAATCCACTGTCCATAAGATTCCATAAGAATCCTTTACTTGTACTGATTTATTTTTCCTACTTTTCTCTTGCTGTTGTCTCTTCCCCATACCTGTGCGAACCACAGCATGCTGTTGAATTTTGGATAGTGAAATGCTTCTATTTGGCTTTTTTTCCCTCTTCTCTTAGTGGTTCCCTGTGTAACTGGTTTGCATTGTGGATGAAACAATGCTGCTTTCACCCTCTGTGTCCTTTTTTCGTCTTTACTGTTTAGTCTGTACGCTATAGTCTTGTTAGCCAAAATGGGGGGTGGGGACAGGTAATGAACCACTATTTTTTATGATTGTTACAGTTGTCAGTTCAGACTGTATATTTTTGTTAAAAGTGTTTGCTGAAGGTAGTGATCTGATTTGCTTGAAAGTACATTTGTGCTGTGAACAATGACCCTACTAATACTCCCTACCTCTTTCTGTGCTTCAGATAGTCGTTTGGAAGAGATACAGCGACTTTAAGAAACTGCACAAAGATCTCTGGCAAATTCATAAAAACCTCTGCAGACATACAGAACTCTTTCCACCTTTTGCCAAAGCAATAGTGTTTGGTAAGCATGGCTTCTTCCTGAATTGCAGAAATGTATTGATAACTCAGTATCCATGAGTACGTTTTGTTTTGCAGCTGCATGGAATTCTATGTGCTTTTGTACTCAATTTTTTGGTTTGTTGTGAATGTCTTACCAGTAGGTGTGCTGCTATCACAATTTGGTAGTTTTATTATTATTTCTAAATGGAATTGCTTACGTGCTTGTGGCTTTTAGAGATATAAGTGCAAATGTTTATGTAATATATTCTATAAAAGTCTTTCACAGTGAGGGTGGTGAGGCGCTGGATCAGGTTGCCTCAAGATGTGGTTGATGCCCCATCCCTGGAGACATTCAAGGCAAGACTGGATAAGGCCCTGAGTAACCTGATCTAGCTGTGGTGTCCCTGTCCAATGCAGGGGAGTTGGACTAGATGGCCATTAAAGGTCCCTTCCAACACTAAGGATTCTATGTCTGTAAAACGTTAATTCCCTGTTTTCAGGAGCATGTTGTTTGTATTAGCTTTGTGAGCAGTGCTTGAACAGTGAACAAAGACTATCGTATTTAGACTGTCTGTTTATTGATGAGTTATAGCGAAGTACAATGTTGGAGAAAATACATGTTATATTTAATTATAACTGTCACTTGTATACTCTTTTGAGGTCAGTTTTACATAAAGCTATTAATTATTTCACCAAAACAGCGCATAAGGGGGCTGTGAGTCTACATGAGAAATACATGGCAAAAAATAATCAGCCAAAAAGGGTCTTATCTTTCATCCAGATGAAAATCATCAAGAGTGCCTATAGATGGATGTTCACTAAAGCGGTATGGCTCTGTATAGAACTCCATATAGAACCAATTGCACTCTATCAACTACTAAAGAAAAAAACGTTCTGTGACTCTCAAGTAAAACAAACCAACCAACCAAAAAAAGGCCATCCAAACCTCCTCAGTTTTAAGGTTTAAAATAACATTAACATTAAAATGTAATATCCTGTTGCGTAACGCTGTATTTTGAACCTTATCTTGCTGGATGTGCAATATCTTGTGCTTTAAGCCTTTTTGTTGGGTAGTGTATTGCATTGTTAACAAGTTTGTATGTCTGCTGTGCATTTTGCACTTTTCACAGCATTTTTCATATTCTTTTTCTCTGGCATTTCATGTTTGTGTGCTGACTGCTTTTCAAGTTTTATGGCACATTTCCTCCATTTTTTGGCACCTATGCAGTATGGTTCTTTGTGCATTTTTGCACGTGGAGTATTTCTCAGCTGGGTGAGCCTTTAGGTGTACTCTTTCTTCGTGTTTATTTGTTGTGTGTCTTTTTAAGCAGCCATCGTGCAGCTGCTGCATGTTTCCATATGTTCCTCATGCACTGTTTGTAGGCATGCATCTAACATAAGCTTTGCATGTTTTTTCTTTGTCACTTGTTAGTGTGTTTTAGCATCTGGCATGCATTTGACACTTTTGCCATGCACTACCCACCTTTTCATGTGTAGTATGTTTGGAGGTGCATCTAGTGAGTGTTTTTGCTTGTTTTTTTTTCCCATGTATAGCATTTTTGTGTGCATTTAACACTTTTTTTTTTTTTCCCTTTCGTGCACCTTGCTGTTTTGTGCATACTTTATCTGCACTTTTAATTCTTTTTCTATTGCACGGTGTTTTTTGTTGGCGTGTTTTTTATTTTAAATTAAGATTTTTTGGGGGGTAAATGTGAGAACAAAATAACAAAAAGCCCCAGCCCCCTATGACTCTGAGATAGGCAAACCTGCCAGTTCATGGAGTGCCATAGCAGGGGCGGTTCAGTCACCCTTCATTCAGCAGCACTGTTGTGCAGCTCTGGGACGTGGTGCTGTAGCAGTTTTTGCTGTCAGCCCTCTTTTTCATCCAGTGTCAGAGAAGGAGTAGGAAACTCCCCTAGAGGCAAAACCTCTACCTGCAAAGCACAGCTTTTCCCTTAGTTTCAGGACCAAATTCTGCCAGATGTAGAGATTTGGCTACTTAGTGCTGCCATGCTTATTCTTGTTGACTGTTAGGCATGGTGCTGGAATGTTTTAAAGAATATATTAACATAAACAAGTTGAAGTTGGCTTGTAACCCATGTGCAAACTACCCTCAGGGGAAGGCACTGACTTAGCCTGCTATTGTTAGAAGTGTTCAAGGGACAGGCAAGGAAGCTGAGCTCTGGTGTAGACTTTGTGGGTCTCTATGCAGAGCTGTGTAAAATTCCTAGTTTAAGTTGTCTTTCACAACAGGTACATTGCACCCAGCTCTTGGGTCTTTTTATTGCTTATATATAAAGTTGGAAGAGGAGTAAGCTTCACTGTTCTGTCAGAACTTGTGCATTGATGGTTAAATAGCTACTGCCGTATTAGTTTCATCTTGAGATGATTTTTATGTCTGATGTACAAACTAGAGTGCTCACTGGACAAGTTATTCACAGAGCCAGTATTTGCAACCTATAATATAATTTCAGGTAGAAGATATGGCTTCTATTCACAAGGGAGGGGGAAGAGAAAATACAGTGGAGGTTGAAAAGAGTACAAACTTCTGATGTCTTAAGCAATTTTAATTGTCAGAAACAGATTTGCAAGCTGCTACTGTAGTACCTCTATAAACAAGGGAAGAATAGAATGAAATCCCTTCTAAAATACATCTTTCTTTTGTATGGAACAAACAAACGTAACTGCAGCATACATTGAAAGAGGAGGAAATCTATAGGAAGACTCGGTGTCGTTATTGATGAAACCAAACTAAACAAAACTCACTAAGTTTGAATGAAGAATACAGGAAAGAAAAAAGGAGGTAAAAACAAGTTTAAAATAATTCATAGATAGCAGAAAGGAACAGAAATGTCTTATTTTTTCCAATTTAAGATTTATCTTCATTAAAAACATCATATTTTAAAGCAGCTCCTTCTGCCTCTTTTCTAAGCATGATAGGTGCTGCATGTTTTATTGCCACCTAAAGCATGTATCTCCAGTCCTAGTACTTTTTGTATTAGAGAAAAAGTGTAGCCTTTGTGGATGCTGAGCTTTTGACGGACTTCTTTTCAGTCTTGTGGAGTTCAAGGTGAGCTGCAAAGCACACCTCTGTTAAGAGCTTCCCTTTTCAATGCTTTAACGAAGCATTTCTGCAACGTTTTTTCACTGTGGTGATGTTTTATTTGTTGCAGTTTTAAAATTAATTATCTATAAGCATTGCCAGCAGTTGCCAACAACATAATTTCACTTATTTGAAATGCATATGCTTTAAATAACATTTCGTATTGTTTTGTGCGGAGTATGGTTTACAAGTGGGCACTGTTGGTTCAGACAGTTGAGCTTATTTGTTCTAAAAGCGTTAAACCTCAGCAGAGTCTCAAGTGCTGCAATTCAGAGTTTTGGGAGGCGATGTGGAGTACTGAGAAGGATTTAGAAATGAATAGGTCACGCTGTGCTGCTGTATCGGGGATAACCAAAGATGCGTCACGCCTGCAGAATTGAGCCGCCTTGCACGTTCTACAGCACAGCTTTTGGAAATTAGAATCTGCGAGTGTGTGTTTTTTTTAAGCTGCTCACTTCGAAATATGAGACTAGTTATGGGTGAGGGAAAAATAAATCAAGTCAAGGATAGAAAGAGTAGAGTGAACTTTTCCACCCATGTTACAGGTGATCGTTTGGGCCGTAGTAGGCTCAGGTGATGATACCAAATGAAGGAACCTGTTTAAGGATTAGGTGTCGCGAGAAACTGCACTGTGAGCAGAAACTTTGCTAGGTACTTTGTTTTTCACATCTGCTCCAGAAACACAATGGTGAAGTCTCTTTACAGAAATTTGTATTTCGTTTCCGTGCTCATAAGAAATTCTGAAAGGACGACGTGCTGCAGGAGTAGCCTAATGATGTTAATGCATTTGTTGTACAATCAAATTGCACTTGAGACTTCCTAAAACCCTGGAAAGCTGTGATCCCTATTGTAAAGTTTTCATTTGTCTAAGAGATGTGAAGAATGGTGGAAGTTACATTGACATGGGTGCAGGAAGATATCATGTAGGCTATGTCTAAAGAGTCAGATGAGTATCTTAGTACTTCTGAAAGTCTTACTGGCAATGGAGAGACCAATCCAGATCCAACAACAGGAAAAGTGGGGGAGTGGGAAGAGGTTCAGTAAGGGTGTCTAGGAATGGAACTGCTGCAAAGATGACAGTCTGTGAACAAACCAGTGCCAAATAATATTTTTCCATCCCTTGAAGTCCTGTAGTTCTGAAATGGGTTGTCCTGTTAGTGCATCATGGTGCTGATGAGCCAGAAAATGTGACAGTGACTAATGTTTCAGTGGCTTTATTCCAACATACATCTTAGTGAATTTTGTTTTAGCTCAGCTCCCTAAGAAAGTAGGGCTTATATAATTGCACTGTCAGAAAGTCAAATCTCTTGCTCATGTGGATCAGCTAAATTTGAGAGGCAGGGTGGCTGCAAACCTAATGGTGTTTCCATGAAGTGTGTGAAACAACATCCCAGTGAGTAGGGTGCCCACGCTGCGTCCTCCTAAGGGAAGGAGGAGCCAGTTGCTGCCTGTTGGACTTGCACATGAGCAAGTGTGTTGTCAGCCTGTACGCTTGAGTGCATGCTGCCTGTGCCTGGTGGAAGCTTGGAGAAGGCGAGGAGGAAGAAAGTCACTTCTTACTGGTTTTGATGAAGGAGTATAATGCAGAGAGAAGGATCCCTGGGAAACCATGAAATGGTATCTTACAGAATCGCTTTCTTGTGCAGATTGTACATTTCTGACCTTGTTAGCTGCTAATTTCTTTGTAATCAATTTTCTGATGCATTACATTAGCGTCTGTGTTGCTTTGTAGATTAATTTATTTCATGCTGTTACGCTTTACTGAGGGAAATTATTTTTTCACGATGTCCTGTTTTGCTTGGAGTGAGGCAGAAAACGTAATGCTCCTACAGTGTCGCTGTGAAGGCCTCTGAAGTTTGATGAGCAGTTTGATATGGCCTGATTTCAGCGCTGCCACTGAATGTGATAGCATTGACTTCGCCTTCTTTCTGCTTACTTGTTGCCCACTCTTTTGTGTGTCTGCTAATGTTTGTACAGCTGAATGGCCAGGGTGAACAAATCACAGGGCTGATCCAGCTGAAAATTAGCCCAGCAATGTCTTTCCTTTCTTTTCATGGCAAAAATAATCCCCAAAAGCTGTGTTTGTGATCTTCTGAGTATGTACATGTCTTTCTAGTTTTATTTTCTTTTTTCTGTTACCACATGGGCAGGAGCTATTTACTTGAAGAATTTCTGGAAAGAGTCCTGCTTTGATATTTCCTTCTGGGATTTTTTTTTTTTTTTTTTTGCTTGCTCTGAGTATAAATGAATTTTGCTTCTGTATTCAATACATCTTTTGTCCTCTTCAAAGGTTAATGCCACAGAGCTGTTACAGGTGGCTCTTATTTTTATGGTCATGCTGTTATAGCAATACTATTTCTTGAACTTGTCTTCCCGGTCCTTTTTTTTCCCTCTGTATAGCTGTTTCAACTATCTTTTCTATTCTCCTCCAATTATTACTGTTCACCTCTGCCCTTTTCCTTTTGTAAACTTATAACTATTTCAACAACAAAGTGATGTTGATATGAAAAGCTAAAAGAAGTTGCGTGCAATTGTGAAGAATGTGGATTTGAGGTAGTAATGCAAGGGTTCTTTCTCCTGAGAAGCAAATCTCTGAGGTGAGCTGTGGGATTGGTTTTTAAACATTATTTTTTTTTTCTAATTGGAACGTCTTGGGTGCTGGGAAGGGAAAAAGGAAAGGACTGTACATTTTGGTAAATGAGCTGCCTCCCAGCTCTGATTACCTCCTGAATCCAGGGGAGATGAGGCCTTGTTTGCATGGAGCTGCTTAAGTGCCTGGTAGCTTCCCTGTCTCACTGTGATTTGTCTGCATAGATAGCACCTCGGAATCAATTATCTGTTTGGGGGCTCTTAGCAATATTTCTGCTTCCTGCTCATGTCATGCATCGTTCTTGAGAACACATGAAGAATGCTCAGCTCCTTACAGGATTTGGGCTGTAATCAAGGCTGACACTGACTGGCATATTGTCAAATTGTGCACGTATCATTTACTGTTAGACAACACTGGACATCCGTTAGTGTCTCTTGGCTAATGAAGAGTGTTGCCTCACATATTCTTACGATGAGAGTGTGAAAGATTTTTGTCGTAGCTGCCAGCTTTTATCATCCAAGTAGATTGCAGAAGGTGGTACTCTAGGGACAGTTGAGAATAGGAAGATTGAAGATTTGCTGTGTTCTCCTGAAGCACTGGAATGACTTCCATAGGCTCAGGGCATTGTCT